>JAQSVH010093114.1:2092-12184 GCA_029448705.1 Adansonia digitata | reverse complement strand
GGGATATTCCTACCCCATCTTGAGAGAGGATACTCTAACCTCGCTTTTCAATCAAAACCAAAGGTTTTCTCTCTCTCTCAAACATCCCGGGCCATTTTAATCAAAACCTTTTTTTTCATACCTTAGGTTACCTTTGAATCTAAACACATCTCAAAGTTGTCATTTTGGTTATTCCTCAATAATCAAAGACAATTAAGAGATATATTTCGATCATCCTTTCCTTTTATTATGTTTATATGTGTGATTATTTTTATGTGATATTATTATATTCTTTTTCGTCTTACTAACGCATTTTTCCTTTATAGTGACTATCATGCATCCATATTTTAGAATTGTTTTCAAAAATTACAAGGCAATGTTCTATGTCAATATCTCTCCAGTACCTAAGATGGAATATTTGATGTTGCCACATACCCCTTTTCTCTTTTTCTCTCTAGACAATCCGAAGTGCACCACATGACTTAAAAGATATATGGTGGTGTGGCTAAGCCTTTAAGTTATCCCTTGGTTTGGATTTGGGTTAGGCATGGGGGAAAGATTGTTGAATGAATCACCTAAGATTTGAATCGAAGATTTGAATACAATATGTTTTGTCTTAAGCCTTGATCCAAGCCTAAAAGGTTTGCATAGTAGGTGTTGTAACATGGCCTGGATACGAATCCTGACCAGCCCGACTTAAATATGTGCCCCTTATTCCTACATATATATCATTATCTTCTTTTATTTAAGGGCCCCTATTATCATTAACATTATTAATATTATTTTTTATTTTTCATGTCTGGGGATTGAGTTGTCAAGATGAATTGCTTAGTCAACTTAACTCTAACTAGTCGTTACGAAATGACTATTTATTTTAAAGTTGCCACCAACTTTATTTTGGCTTGGTAAGATTGGTCACCAACTAGAGTTTATCTTTTAAGGATTATGAAACCCATAAAAACAAACTCCAAGGTTTGTGTTCATACCAGAGACCACACAAAAAGGTCCGGGAGTCAGTTACAATCACAAGTAAGGATCAACTTTCTCATGATGCCTGATAATGGGTACCTTATTAGTCGCGTGTTAGCATAAATTTGATTTTTATTCAATTTCAATATTTAATATTTAATTAGAATACCCATATTTCGAAAATTAAATTTTACAAAATAAATTTATTATTCCGAGTGAGAAACTCTAGTTTTAATATTTTTGAAAATCAAAATATCTTCTGTACCCTCCCAAAGAACCAAGAAAACATGAAAGTTTTATCAGTATTTATCGTACTCTACTGGAAAACCTGTGGGATACGAAAGGTTTTATTTTCACAAAAATTGAAAAGTCCTGACTTTCATTTTGAAAAAGTTGTTCGCTATTAAAATAATCCGTAGAACCCCTTGCATATTTTGGTAGGAATTTCATGTATTAATATAATAGAAGACATTGCCTTAAAATATATCCGATTTTATTAAAAATATTAATCCTAAGACCTAAAAATAGTCTAATATGATGAACACATTTCCACTTTATACTTTTGACATGAAAGTATCCCAGTAAACACATAGGACTTGGATTTAATCCAAAATTACAAAAACGCCTTTAGGGTATACCTTTGACGTAAAAGTATCTGAGTTATCCTAAGGACTCAAAAATGAAAATAAGAATGTGAACGTATCATAAATATGCACCTTTGGCCTAAAAGCATCCTGATGCTTACCTAAAACTCAGCTTAATAAAATTACCAAAATACCCTTAGGGTATACCATCAATGTAAAAGTATATCGGTAACCCTCATGAACTTTAGATCTTAAAAGGTTAAACCAATCCTAAATATTCACCTTTAGCGTAAAAGCATCTCGATGAGGAAAATTATCAAAATTCCCTTAAGGTATACCTTCGATGTGAAAGTATCCAGTAACTCTAATGGACACTAAAATGATAAGAAATAATGAATCTATCCTAAATATACACCTTTGACATAAAAGCATCTCGGTTACTATCTAGGACTTGATTTTAGAGCAAATTATCAAAATGCCCTAAGGTTTCCTTCGACCAATAAGTATCTAGTAACCTAAAGGGCACTAAAATGATAAGAGATAATGAATCTACCATAAATAGGGAAATTAAAGTTCAAAAATTGGCTTAAAATGCAAAAATTACAATTAAGCCCCTGAACTTTTAAAAATTTCTTTTCGTACCCTATGAAAGATTGAAAGAATATGAGAAGTTTTGAAAAATTCTATACCCCTATGAAAGACCATAAGAATGATAGAAATATTTAAAAGTGACAAAAATAACCATATCATGCCTAAATACTAAAAATTTGCTATTTAATGCCTAAACTTTTCAAAATTTACATTTAAGTCCCTACATAGAAAAAAATCATAAAACGTCACAAACATATGAAAATACATATGAAAAACACAACAAAGATATCCACAAGGATTCGACCAAACACCTTGACCTTCAAACAAAAATTTTCATCTTTTTGTAAACTCGTCCCTAAACTTTCTAAATTTGCATTGACCTCTACATGGAAAAACATCACAAAACATCACAACAAATCATCAAACCAGGTTAGACTGAACAAAAAAATCATGGAAAAAATGTACATGAAGGTTCGACCAAGCACTTTTATCCATAAAACATAATTTTTCCATATTTGCATTTTAGTCTTTATACTTTTTAAAAATGCAAAATGACCCTTAAAGTGTTAAAAAGCCTAAAACATGTTTGTAAACACGTGAATCAAAATTCTCATGGCTCATAAAGCTCTCATCCAAGCCAAAAATGACCAAAAAAACTTTTATGCAATTTAGTCCCTATGTTTACTTACATTACAAAATAACCTAAAAACCATGAAATCAAGACAAAAATAAGCACAAAATCATCATCATCAATTCGAATCAGATTTGGCCAACGCATGAATGTCACCAAAATAAAGTTTTGCCATCATGAAATTTCATAAATAATATCATAAATATATAAAAAAATTTTATCAAACTGGAAAATACATAAAATCACTAATATTTCAACATAATTAAGATGAACATGACATGATAAATATTGCTAAACATATGCTCATAGAGATAATATCATTTTTACTAATAAACACGAATTATATATCAACCAAACACATAAACTTTGATCATTGATTTCATGCTTGGCCTTTCAACATGGAATGAAATCCATGAGCTCAAGCAATCATAAAATTCATTCAAAGATGAAATTAACAAAAATTAGAAATTTGCAAGAAAGTTTTTGAAAGCTTGAAAAACTAGGAAATTTCAATGTTTTTCAATTTTTTTCCTTGCTTTTTTTTCATGGAAATTGCTAAAGCACCTAAATAAAGAAATCTAAGGTATGAACCTATTTATAAGGGATGAAGGACAACAACAATTATGGAGTTTCCACCAACTTTCACACATTTCTTTATTTTATTTGAGTTTTTTATTTTTATTAATTTAGATGTGACCTAAATTAATTGTACTTGTCTTTTAGTGGATGATGTCATGCATGACATCATCAAAGTAATTTTTGGAAGATATTTGTATAATCTGTAAAATTATACCATAAAAATTAGTTAGAAGGATTAAATTATTAAAATTAAAATTATGTATTTGAAATAAAATTCCATATCATAAATTTTAAATTAATCTAATAGTAAAAATAATTTTTAATTTACAAAAAAATTATTAAAAATAATAAACACGCAAAACTTTACAGGAAAAAGCCTTATTAAAAAAATTTGTTTATGTGAAAAACATGTAAAACTTATAAAATAAATTGAATTTTTCAAAGTTGATTTAATATGATTTTAACAAAAATATCTGAAGAATTTTGAAAATTATAAACTAAGAAAAATCCTTCTACGAAAATTTTTGGAGTAGAAAACTCCATATTTTAGAAATAGGAGAAATCTAAAAGAAAATGCAAAACTCATAAAATAAAATAAATTTTAAAAAGTTGATTCAATATGGATTAAACAATAATATTTAAAGAATTTTAGAAATTATAAATTCAGAAAAATCCCTAAAAAATTTACAAAATAAAAAATTCTATATTAGGAAAACGAGGAAAATCTTAAAATCTTATAAACTAATTTAAAGGTGGTTAAAATTTTGAAATTCAAAACCCGAGAAAATTCTACCAGAAATCTCATAGATAAAGGAAAGTTCTTATTCTAAAACTGAGAAAATTTCCAACAAAGACACTGAAACTTATACAAAATGAATTAAATACAACATATTATTCAAAATATTAATTTATAAAATAGTAAAGATGAAAATCCCAAATTTGAAATAATTTTACCAGGAAAAATTTCACAAGTACAATACTTATGGTACTGTGAAAAATTCAAAATTATTACTAAAATGGGCAACTTGACATCTTATGATATAAAATGCCAATATAAATTTTTCCTTAAATATTTTTTTATTTTCCAAAGTGATTATCGATGTAAATACCACATGAGTATTGGTAAAAGTATCTGATAGTTAATTTTTCAAATTTTACGAAAAATTCTCAAAATTTCCTAAAAATAAAAAATTTAACCGTGATATCATCCGCAGGGATAGATTTTCAAAATTTGAAAAGTAACTATTAAAAAATAATTGTTTTCTTAAATATTCATCTTTTATATTTGAAATTAGAGATCAAAATATGGCTTTTTTCTGCCACGTGAACTTATAGCCATTTGAATATGAATAAAAAGGTTTTGAAAATGTTTGCTTCATCTGAAAAAATCATTTTGAATGAGGGTGGCCATTAAGTTCAATCTTGGATATTCAAGATTATCGAAAAAAGACCCAAATAAAATTAGGTGTCTACAGTTGCCCCTGTTTGACCATTGCTAAGAATTAGGAATAAGGCAAGGACCAATAAACATAATGTTATTCAGGTCATTGAGCTTTGAAAAATAATCTAAACTAATAATGAACATAAAAACTAATTAACCAAAGGCAAAACCTGAAATTAAACAATGACTAGAGTAAAACTTAAGTCAAAAGGGGTTGACTAGGACAAAACTTGCTAGTCAATGAAAAGAAAAATTGACCAGGGCCATACGATTCCATGAATAAAAGCGGTTGATCAAGATAAAATTGACAAGTCAATGAAAAGCTTGATCGAGACAAAACCTATGACCAACAAATAAAAGGGTTAACCGAGACAAAACCAATAAGTCAACATAGGTAAGTGTTGACCGAGACAAAACCAACAAGTTAACATAGGTAAAAGTTGACCAGGATGAAATCGACAAGTTAACAAATAAAAAGAGTTGATCGAGGTAAAACCAACAAGTCAACAAATGACAAGGTTTGACCAAGACGAAACCTAAGTCAACATAGGTAAGGGTTTACTAGGATAAAACTGATAAGTCAACAAATGAAAAAGGGTTGATTGAGATGAAACCAATAAGTCAACATAGATAACGATTTACTAGGATAAAAGTAACAAGTCAACAAATAAAAGGGGTTGATCGAAATGTAATTGATAAGTCAACATAAGTAAAGGTTGACTGAGATGAAACTGACAAGTCAATAAGTGAAAAAGTTTGATCGAGATGAAACTGATAAGTCAACATAGGTAAGGCTGGACAAAATCGACAACTTAATATAGGTAAAGGTTGACCGAGATAGAACCAATAAGTCAACAAATGGAAAGCGTTAACTAGGATAAAACTGATAACTCAACATATGATGCTTGGTTAATTTGAAAAGATGAGGAATTTACCTTTCGATTTTGAGGGAATAAGCATGATCATCATTCTGTTTTTGCATCACGTTTAACTTTTCCTGCAAATTATTGAATGCAAATGCATGCATAATGCAGAAACTATTCCTGAAATGTCCTTCTATTTTGAAAATATGCTTTTTTTTTTAACTTAAAGGCATTTTTAATATATGTTGCAAAAAATTTGTATGACTTTTGGATAAGAGAGTTAGCTTGAATCTTAATTTGAAGGTATATTCATAAGATGTTGTGGATATTTATTTTCTTTTGACAAAAGGAGCCTATGGCTAAACTTGAAAGTTAAGGCTTCTTCCCATACTTGGATTTTAAATTATTAATGGGTTATCACTTGTTGTCCCATGAAATCCTTCTTTTAATCTTTATTTTAGGGATTCATGAATATTTAATTTTTTTTGTAAGGTCACCAAATATCAAATTAATGTGTATCAATTCAATGATAAAACTTTATATAGTTGGATAAGTATCTGCTCGAGGCATATTTACAAACTTCTATTGAAATCACAAGAAATATCATAACTCATCAAAAATCTAGGATTTATAAAATGAGATCACTTTCTTAATCTAACCTGAGAAAGAATCTACTTGGTGAAAATTTCAGAATAATTTCAGTCATGAATTTTCCAATATAAAAAATAATAGACATTCTATCTTCATCAAGATGTTAAGACTTTCTTGTGATTGATGATCACCATTGGGGACCTCTTTGAATGAGATAAAGAAATGAATTTAAAAGACAAATGGTTTGGCACTGGTAAAACCTTGTCTTGAAGATATTGATACTAAAAGGTTGAGGTTTATCAAGACCAAATTTTAGTTAATGTTCTTTTCGTAGGAATTCCTTGAAAGGCAAACAAATCAAATTATAACATCTTTTTAATATTCAAATATAATAGAAGACAAGTGTCAAAACAATGCTAGCAAACACCAAGTCTCAAAGGATTGATTTGAAAGGCTTTTACTAAGCATTAATTTCCAAGTTTAGGTATAAAAGTTTTGAAAGTTTATTTTGAAAGGAATTAGTGTCTGGGCATTTGACTCAACCTTTTGTTGATATTGTGAAATTTTCATGGGTTCGCATCATTTTTGAATTAGCAGAAGAGTTCTCATTGGTGGCTATCTTCGTTGATGTAGAAAAAGTTCCAAGGCCTTTAAGCTTGCCCCATCATATTATTAGGGACTCAAAAATCATTCAAAAAAATGAATTTAGAAAAAGATTCCTAAAAATAGCCCGACAGCTCAAATAGCCATGTCTAATCGAAATAGACTTTGTTAGGTACATAACGTAAGCCATGGTTCAAGGTTTAGAAAAAAAGGATAAATAGGCCCAAATCAAGTGTTTAAGGGTTATTAAATCAAGGATCACTTTTATTTAGTAGAGCTCGACCCGACATGTCTTACAAGGCTAAACACACCTACATTCTTCATTTACTTTTGCCTGCTTTATTCTTCATTTAGAAAGAATTTAAAATTTGATCTCTCTTGATTTATTATTATTTTTACTTTGAAAACTTGAAATGTGTACTTTCTTTATTTTTTTTACTTCGAATATTTGAACTTGAAACTTGAGGTTTCTTCATTTTTCACTTTGAATATTTGAACTTGAAACTAGATCTTTTTTTAGTCTTCAAAATTTGCCTTATGACATCTAGCTTGGTTTTCTTGTAACTTTAAGGCAAAATTTGCTCCTTCTAATTTCGAAACTTCACCTCATTTGCCCCCTAGTTTAGAGGATGATCCTTGATTAGGGTTCAAAGAAGGAAAATACATTATCAGGCTCAAAAAGGACTGCAAAGGGAATAATTTCTATACTTGAGAAAAGATAAAGAAAGAATGCCATTTTTTTATTTTAAACACAACCATTTGAACTTGTCAAACATTTCATAAGGAAAAAGATAATTTCTTTCTGAAATCATTTTGAATACTTCAATAACATGATGTTGCACGTAATAAAGGCTTAAGGTATGCCCCTCCATAATATTGGCTTTATAGCCACCAATGACTGGTTAAGCCTTTAGGAAACAAAATCAGATTGGCTTAGAAAAGATCTCAAATCTCATATCTCATATCTTATGTATCAAGAATTAGTTCAAAAAGGTTTTGTTCAAAAGGAGAAGAAGATTTTGGCTCATGTTCATTCGCATTGAGGATTTGGAAAAGTGTCATGGGAATTATGGCAAAAGGTTATCAAAATGAAAGAGGTCTCAAAGTTTCTATCATTATTTTAATACATGTCAAACAATCGATATATGAATCTTTTAGGATCATAATCTATTTGTAAAACCTTCAAGGAATCCATAAAAAAGAATATTTAAATTTGGAAGGTCTCTAGTGATGAAAGGTCTATAGTTAAATGTCTAGGATAATCATATGAATGTAAGTGAAGGTTTTTTTTCCTTGAAAAAGTTTGATCTGATAGTGATCACCTATCTAAGAAAAATTTTCAAAAATGAACTTACTATCCTAGATACAGGAAATCATTATTAACAAAGTTCATATTCTATAATACAACGCACAATATTCATAATCCAATATTATTTTAAAATTCATAATTTCTAAAAAAATGTATAAAATTTTAAAATTAAGATAGGAATTACCTTTGATTGGCATACTACCATAAGGTTAATGGCTTTTAGACCAATCATCCTTGATAGGCATCCACCAATTTTAGATTTTGCTAGATTGGCATCTCTAGGGCTAAATTATAGATCAACTAGTAGAACATAGGCAAGTCTATCAAACTCTAAGTTGTCAGACTCGAAAATTCCACAAGATGCATGGGTATTTCCTATCATCTCAACCATGTAATCTCTTTACTAAATTCAATAGCAAATAAAATGAATCTAAAAGTTCATGGCATGGCAACTAAACATCTGAGTAATCCAAGTCAAAATTTACAATAGCATGTGATTCCTACTCTAGGTGGGGAGATTTTTTAGCTTTATTGGAATAATAGGGATTGTTTAATTTTCAACAAGCAAAGGAAAAAACTTGGTGTAGGAAATCAATAGGGCAAAGTACATCTTTCTTCTTTTTATTTTCTACTTTAAAGAATTGCCTAAGCCGTTTGTCGAGTCTCTTTACCTTTCAGAGCTTAAAGTCAAAGAAGTTTGTGTAAAGGGTTGCGAGGTATGGGATAAACTTATTGAAGTTGCTGAATGATGAAAGGCTAGGGGAAAGGACATTGTCTGAATGGATTTCCTTATTTCTCAACTCACTATGGCAAATATAAAATTATTTTCTTATCCCATATATGTTACTCGTTACCTCTTAGTCAACAAGAATATGTACATAGGACTGGCTTCCCAAAAATTGAGTACTTTAAGGTAATTGCCTTTTAACTTGTACCTCCCTAGATCTCTAGCAGAAGTGTTGTATGATAAAAATTGAGTACTTTAAGGTAATTGCCACTCAACTTATACTGCTTGGATTCTTGGCAGAAGTGTTCGTATGATAAAAATTGAGCGTTTTGAGGTATTGGGCATTCAACTTATACTCCCTGGATTCTCGACAGAAGTGTTAGTATGATAAAAACTAAGTATTTTATGGTAATGGCCATTCAACTTGTACTCCTCGAATTCCTAGCAGAAGTGTTAGTATGAGACGAGACTCTTCGTAATAATAATAATATTTTTGGTCACGATCTTGATTTTGCAAGGACCTTTTCTTAATGTTGAAGTCAAGGACCGCTAATTCTTTTTGTGTAGTGATTTTTGCATCAACCTTTTGTGAATGGGCACCAAAGTTAATGTGGATGGCTAGTATCCACTGACTATACATCCTAAATGTTAACAAATTATCTTTAAGCTTGTACTTCCCTTAATCTTCAGTAGAAGTATTGGTATGATAAGGGTTCATTTTGTGAACTTCTTTGATCAAGCATTGCTTTTGTGAAGACTTTTGCTCCATAGCTTATTTTCTCTTTTTACTTGCTTAAATGCCTTAGAATATTCGGGGCTTCCATCTCCCTTCATTTTTTTAGACTCATTCCCACTCGTCTTGCTAAGTAATATCTTTATTTTCTAGCTTGTAATTCCATATCCCTTGTAAATTATTGTAGAGGCAAAAATCCAAAGAATTCAAGTCATGATTCCATGCTACTGTTTTTACTAACCAAAATTTTCCTATTTATCCATTATACAAAACCATATTTACAAGATTCAAAAGAAAAAATAGTTGAAAAGAATTACTTTTGCAATTACTTAAAAATTATGAATGCATGAGCATATGAAAATGTGAACTTTGCAAATGTAAAAAGTGATGCATAAATGAATTTACAAGTTTCCATAGGATATGAATGTCATGCCAAGAATAAAGAAAAATCCTTCACAATATACGAGAAATAACAAATGAATATTAAGAAAT
>JAQSVH010092471.1:6049-24261 GCA_029448705.1 Adansonia digitata | reverse complement strand
TATTGGTACGTATCATTTTATTAATCAGATTCAAGAAATTAAAACCCACAAATCAATAAACCTCCCAGGCTTCATAAATAGACCTGAGCCCATCAGACTCGATGAATGCTTCCCTAGTGCGGTATAATTAAATATCCTTTGGGGCTGGCAATTCTATGGGCCAAAGAATGAACCTAAGTATTGTAAAAGCTTTTAGGGTCGTAGCTCGCCAATAATGCATTACATCAGGATAGATTGGAAGTGTTCGTGTATTTTTATTAATATTTATAATTATTTTTAAATAAAAATAATAATTTTTTATTATTTAAAAAGATTTAAATTACAAAAATTTTTATTCAAACTTGATTTATAAATATGTCTTGTATAGATATTTTGTCTAAAATTATTTAAGTTTTGATTTCATCGATTCGGTTTTACAAAAGTTATTTTTAAATTTTAAGTCATTTAATAAAATTAAATATTAATACAAACTCAAAATTATTTAATTAAAGTATTTAAAACAAAATTTATTTATACCAAGATTGATTAACATTTCTATCATAAATAAATCATTAGTTTTTTAGATCTACCAACCGTCTTGAGTGTTCTTAAAAAAATTAAATATATAATATTTAATATATATACATACAGGTAATTTTTTAAAGAATAGGTAGTTTTTAATTTAAAAATATATGTGTAAAAAAAATTAAAAATTAAAATATTTTTAAATTTATTTTACTGTTTTAATTTTATTTTAACTTAAATAATTTCAATTACTAAGTTAGCATATGATTGACACGTATAGATAAGAACAAATTATAGGGCAGTGAAATGTGTTTCTATCTTATCCCGAATCATTTGACAACGAAAGTTGAAAAACAGAATACTTAATCAAGGGCCAGTTCAAGACAAAATGAAGGTTGTTAAAAATTATATAATAATTTGATAAAAATCCTTAAAATTATCAGCAATATTCTGCAGTTAAAGTTGCTGTAAATATTTTATTTGATATACGAACTAAAGTCATATTGATTTGAACCATAAACAAAACAAGTACCCTTTATTCAATTATTCAAGTTGGAATCTTGATTGGTTCATCAACTAATCAAAGTTTCATTTAAATAAGATTTTGTTGCTTTCTTGATTCCATCATTCCACGAGAGACTTCATATGACATAAGGGTAGTGATGAAAGCAATATTATTTATTTTCCAAATTAAAATAAGCCACATGTGTGTGTGTGTGTGTGTGTGTGTGTATATATATATATATATAGGGTTTGGCTGACGAGTACTTTATGACTTTTTAAGGTTAATTAATATATTAATTATTGTAATAATATTATACTTAATATAATAATTAATAACTTTATTTATTTGTCAATTTCAATATATAGCATGAAAATATTATTATTATTACATAGTAATCTTAAAAAAAATTATATAAGCATTTGTTAACAAAATATATATATATAGATAGATATAGGACTTAAACATGCAACTTGCATATTCGGTGTCTTTCTTTAGATGGAAGCTCCCTTAAACACGCAGAAACCAATTTAATTAATTTGGTAATGAAAGAAGCTTTCTGAAGGATCCCCTGATTTCATTTGCATAAATGCAATTAATTTTAGTCTTTATGGTTCAATATCTCCAGACAAATAATAATAATAATAATAATAATACCAATTAATTTTTGCTACCTGAATTTTGTGGGGATTGATACCAAAGTATCATATTTAATATTTTTGATACATATAACAACCTAAATCATATTGCCCATCCAATAACCTAATATGAGTTAAAGATCCAAAAAAAGAAAAAAAAAAAAAACTAATACAAGTTGCATATACTATTTATTTTTTTTAATTAACAGCAGCCTGGTATTTGTGGTTGAAGAATTGAACTACTAAAATTATAAAGATTTTATTTGATATATACTTGTTATTGTTATTTTTTTTCTTTTTATCTATTTTGCTGGAAATTAACAAAAAAAAAACCTAAATGATAGAAAAGCTATTTCTCTATGATCTCAATGTTAAGTAGTATCTTGTAACTAAACAGTATAAGTTTCACTATAAAAAACTACAAATTTTTATTTCATTAATTTACAATCATTCTGTTTTTTGATAAAAAAATAATTATTTAATATATCGACGGTGAAATAATAAACTTCATAAACAATTTAATGGGATGACACAACATGTGTCCCTTAAATATTTTTAAAAAAATAAAAAAATAAATAGGATACGTATTATCTAACTAATTTGTTTGTGAATTTTTTTTTATTTCACGATCAACATATTGGATAATTATAAAAAAAAATACAGGATAAAGATCAAAAGGATAAGGAATTAATTTTTAATTGTTTGAATTAATCTTTTAAAGTAATTTCATTTCTGTTTCCCTTTTTTTTTTTAGATTTTTCCAGTAACAGTTGAAAAAAAATTATGAATGTGATATGCATGAATAGAATTTACTCGATGAAACTTTGTTTTCTGGCTAAGTAATTAAAACAACCTACGTATGCCAAGAAATAATAATCAAATGACTCTTAAAACAATAATTTTATTAATTATTAATAATCACATTGGTTGATTGAAGAAGTAAAAATGGACTCTTTCAATTTTCCCATATTTAATGTAAAAAGAATCCAAGTGACATAATGTAATTGACAAAGAAGGGAGATTGCATAGAAACTTAGTTGCAATCTTTAAGATAAAGTTTGATCAATGTTTTTATTTTTTTTTAAATTAATAATTAAGTGACGAATAACAGATAGTAAAATTGCAATCCTAATTTAAAGAATTCCACTGAAAAATTAAAAAAAAAAAAAAAGGGGTTTAGACATCCAACTTGCATTTACACTACAGCTTGCCTAAAAAAGAAGGGGTCTTATGTGAATTAGAATTTTTATGATATTTCATTTTATGCCGATTCTCTACTATAAAGGACTTCTAATTCATAATGTGTTCATGAATCAAAGTATAGATTTTATTTTTATTTTATTTTATTGAAGTTAGTGCAGTTCAAATATGTTCACGAACAATCTTATTTTATAATTATTTCATGTATTTTTCTTCATTAATCAAGGCTTTTTACAAACATGATTTTCAATATAAACTTTTTTATATTATTAAGAATATTTTAAATTTTGCTAAACCCATCTTTCGATGGATCATTCAAGTATCCTTTTCACGTGAATCGAGTTTTAATTGACAATAATATATATATATATATATATCAATTGTACTAACTCTTGTAAAAACTTCTCTCTTTTTTATTTAATCTTCTTTTAGGGGCTGAAATTAAATACTTAGTTTATTCGCATAAAAATTTTGACGTCAAAGTTCCGCGCATGATTCCCTCAAAGAGAAAGTTTATATCCGTTGCATTCACACCCGTTACATTATAAATTAAAATATTGCAAGTGTTTAGTACTTTAGAATATAATTCAAATTTATAATTAAAATTCCGCTCATTAAATATATATATATATATAAAGACAATATTTTTAATATAATATAAGTATTGGATCAATATATTTAAAACATTATGATACAATGGATACAATTGAATTACTAAATTTATTAGTGATCGTTTGTTAAAATATTAATCACTGACAAACTTATAAAATTTTACACTAATATATATATATATATATGAGTTTACATTATGTTAAAATGATTACACGAATCTTTAAGGTTCCATTCAAAATATGCCATCTCATAACATTTTTAAAATCATTAATTAATATCATACACTCTGCAACACTAAATCAATTCTTATTAATGCTCGTAACTTTAATTTTTTTTCTTTTGTATTGTTGAAATTAAATTCAAAACTAAAAAAAAAAAAAACCTCAACCCTTCAAATTATGCTTGCTTGTCTTGTATGCATTGGCCAAAAAATCCTCACCAATCATTTTAAAACTGAGAAATTTCTCTGCATTTATTTTATTTTTATTTTTAGTTTTATTTCTTTGATGACGTTAATAAGAAAAAAAAAGATTTAAGCTATTAGTTTTTAATTTTAAATTGATCATCATTATGATTAATTGATATTAGAGGACGAGACATGCAAGCTTTTTTCTAAAGTTTTAAATCAAATATGGAAAATTGTCATCCAAATATCTAAACTGGATAATACAGCCTTATTTACCTCTGCTCGATTTGAACATACGGTAATTAGAAAACTTTGTAAGTCTATCTTTATGATCAAAAATAATTTTTTGTGCTTATGTTCATTGCATTTTGCTGTTGCAGAAAAAGATAAATAAGATTTAATTAATTTTTTTAAATAAATAAGAGTTAATTAATTAGGTATTGATGAGTGTATAGTGTTAGTGGTATGCTTTTATGAAAATAAGATTTGTCATGTTTTTTATAGGTTCCTAAAAACTCATTAATTTTATAGCTGCATGACATCATTTGTCCTACGTACATTTGATTTAATCAAAATTACACGTGGAATAATATATGTATATAGCTAGCTAGTGACTATATATACAAGCAAACACATTACGCTAACACAATTAAATTCAGAATCAAAGAACAATAACCTTAATTTTGTTTTTCGAAAGCAGCAATGAAGGTAGAACAAGTCCTTCACATGAATGGAGGAGTGGGAAACGACAGCTACGGAAACAATTCATCCCATCAAGTTAACACTCTCTCTATCACTTCCTCACATTTCATTAATCATTCTTTTTTTTTTTCCCATCTTTTCGGGGTTCTGGGTTATTTTCTTTGATATAACAACCGATATATATAGATATATATATATATGTATGTATGTATGTTTGTAAACCCTTTTTTCTTTTTTGGGTTTCAGAGGACTGTGATATCCATGGTGAAGCCAGTACTTGGAGAAAGCATCGTAGATCTTTATTGTGCAATGCTGCCGGAGTGCTTGAAGATTGCGGATTTAGGTTGCTCAGCTGGACCCAATACTCTTTTAGCGGTGTCTGAAATCATCGACATCATCGATGAAACATGCACGAGATTAAAGCATCCCCCACCATGTTTACAAGCGTTCTTGAATGATCTTCCCGGAAACGATTTCAACACCGTTTTCAAGTACTCATTGCCAAGTTTTTACGACAGGCTGGCGCAAGAGAAAGGAAACAAGTTTGCCAGGTGCTTCGTAGCAGTAGCTCCTGGGTCTTTCTATGGCAGACTTTTTCCTGACAATTTCTTGCACTTTGTTCATTCGTCTTATGCCATCATGTGGATCTCCAAGGTACATATAATATATATATGTATATATTCTTTCATTTGGGTTAAATCTTCATTGTTTTTTTTCTAAGCCAAATAAATTTATTAAAAAATGATTAAACAAATAAATCAATTACAAATAATATTATATAATTTTTTGGAATTTAATTTTATTTTGATCACTTAATTATAAAAATTATTATTTTTCATAAGAGTAAACTACATGACAGAATAAATTAAATAATTTAAGAAATCGATATTTTTCATATTTGGGTGATCAAAATAAAAGAAAAGTGAAAAGTTAAAACGACTATGTAATTTACCATAATAATAAGGTCAACCAACCATGCATGTTGCATGTTCTCCTCGATTAATTTAGGAACTTGGCTAAGGATGAGATAAGCAACTGTAACCTAACCTCTTCTGCATGGTAAACATAAATGTTGATGCATTCATTTCATTACTTCCTTTGGTATTTAAATCTGTCAGAAATATTGATTCCTTATCAATAAATTTATAAGTTTTATCATTCTATTAATAGATTGCTTGATTATTATATTATTGATGTATCTTATTAGTAGATATCAATCATGTCGATAGCCAATTATTTCGTAATTCGGTGTTAATAATTAAAATTAGATGTCTCACTTTGTACTTATTATCGCAGCCACTTGTAATTGGGGCTAATACTAATGCATGTTTAATTTTACTATATTTTTATAATTTTTTAATCTTTTTTGGCTCGAGAGAAGACTATATATAGAACCACACTAATTAATGCATTTGTTAGGTAATAAAAGCCGAGAAAAATTACACAAATTTGCTTAATTATCTTAATCTTCCATATAAATTATAATCCATTTCAATTTAAAAAAGGCATATAATCTCATATATATACATATATATATATATATACAAATCTAAAATTAGAAATTAGCTCTTAATTTGGTAAGAAAGAAAAAGAAAATTGATCTAATGATTTTTTTTTACTACAATTTAATGGTTGATTTACATAATATATAGTTCTTATATTAACTTGAAATAGGCTAATATTAAGATATTTTTGAAGTTAATCTGAACATGCAGCAGCAAGGTATTGTATTGGCCTGCATAGTATAATATAAGATAAGAACTGTAAATATAACTAGGAATTAACGATTTTTAGGCCCCCAAGGAGTTGGTTACTAAAACAGGATCAGCATTGAACAAGGGAAACATTTGCGTAGCAAAAACAAGCCCTCCCGCTGTTTTTGAAGCATACTTGGAGCAATTCAAAAGCGATTTCGCGCTCTTCCTAAGCTGTCGAGCCGATGAGATCGTCCCCGGCGGTCGCATGCTCCTAACAACCATGGGCAGCATCAAGAGCAGTGATCCCCTTACCATCTGGGAATTTGTTGGGTTGAAACTAAATGAAATGGTCGCTGAGGTATAGTTAAGTTTAATCACTTCTTTGATTCTATTTTGTTTCTATCTGCAGATAACCTAATACCAGTTGCATATTTTTATTGATTTGAGGGCCAACCCAATGGTCTTATCCGATCTCGGGATGCTAGGTATAACTCATTACTCTATCTACCTTTTGAGAGCGCTTAGTGTTGGTCCATGTGCTTTCTTCTTTGACCTCATATCCTTCAAGGTTTTTTCACCTGATAGGGTGCATCTCTCCATATTTGAACTAGGGCCTATCCTTAAAGGGTAATCCTTGTCAATCATGGTAGTACTAAAACAATTCCTTGTGACGAAATCTGAAAGGCTATAAGTCTAAAGAGGACGATACCTAGACGTTCAATGCGACACCAAATGCCCCAAGATCGGATAGGCAGCACCACTGGGCCCTTACAATTACAGCAGCCTCGTTTATTAAATGAAAGTATGAATCATCAAACAACCAAAATACGAAGGAAAATAACATCACCTACTTTAAGTTCTATGTATTAATTAAATCAATTAATAATCGTATCCAGGGCTTGATTGAGGAAGAAAAATTGGAATCTTTCGATTTGCCATATTATACAGCAAGTACAGAAGAAGTTAAAACCGTGATAGAAGCAGAAGGATCCTTCGATCTGCAAAGACTGGAGGTTTTCAACATGGATTGGGACGATTACATAAAGAAAGCTGATGGTAACAAGCTTGATAAGACAGCAAGAGCAGAAATAATTGCTAAAGACATAAGAGCAGTTGGAGAACCTATATTGTCCAGTCACTTTGGGGAAGACGTCATGGATGATCTGTTCCGAAGGTTTAAGAGGATGTCCTTGAGTACATGGAAGCACATAAATGTCAGTACATTAACATGGTTATGTCCTTGACAAAGAAGGATATACGTGTTGAATGTAAACAAACACGTCTGCTTTAACTTGCTGCAAAAATGACGAATGCCCTTCTTGTTGATTGTAGTGCTCGAGGCATATATATTAATATCGAAATAAAAATGAAAGAATTGGCAAATTTCATTGCATCCTTTTCCTCATGTGTGTTTTAAAGTGGCAAATTCAGTTGTGTGATCTCCTTCATAAAAAAAATTCTTCCCTGCAGCTGCGTGATTAAAGATCCTTCCTCTTTCCAAGTATTCCGGCCCATAATAATCTTCGGAAACTGCTTGAATAATAAAAAAACACCATCTTCACGTGAATCACGTTCTTAAGGCATGTTTTCGTGATATATATATATATATATGTTTTATTAAGCCAAGGTAAATATAAATGTCTTTTTTAATAATATCATTGCCATATATACGATATTTCTTTAGTTATATAAACTGTTGGATGTTAAAAATTCATAGTCGCTACAAACCACCTGAAATTCTTGATGCCTACGTCTGCTCATTGTAGCAAAACAACAAGGTTGCTTTTAATTCCTGACGCCATCTTACATAATTATACCATAATTTCAAAGTTATATATATATATATATATATTCTCTCTTGTACTTAAGAGATACTGTCATGTGACAAATCTTGGGTTGCTCATATTTTTGCCCTTTGATTCAGCGTTAGTACATGCATGATTCCCCTTAACACTAAGGTTTTACTAAAAGAATATGCAGTTTCTCTGATAACACTCTGCTGGAAGAGCATGGGGCACTTCCAAAAAGTCTAAGCAAATTACTAATTTAGCCTTCAAATCTCCTGGAATTATCGATAAAATCTTAATTATTATGGAAGAAATGAAAAATGTTAAGGCATCATAAATTACAAAGTTGGTGAGATTATAAAACAGTGAAAAGTACATTTTTCTGTCTAAGACGAGCCAAATTTTGATCCAGCAATTGACTATTTTGCTGTTTTTGCCGCCATTAACCATTGTTTTTCCTTGTGGTTTGAAAAAATTCTATGGAATTCACATGATAAATGAACTTTAAGGAACTTAAAGAGTAGAAAGAACAGATGATAACTAGGTAGTGATTGAGCTTTAATGGGAATATAAATATATTTCTAAGTTTTGATGAGATTTTTTTTTTACTTAAATTGTAGTAGAAACAGGGAATGTGCCAGGCAAAACCGATATTGGAAGACAGTATAAAGAAGTTATATTGCAATAATAACTTCCCTAAATGCTTAAAGATAGCAGATTTGGGATGTTCTTCTGGACCAAACACCCTTTCACTTGTCCAGGAAGTCATAGTCATTGTTGATGAAACATTCCAATGTTTGAATCAAGAAGCACCCATGTTTCAAGTGCTCCCTAATGATCTTCCCGGAAAAGATTCCAATGCTATTTTCAGGTCTTCGCCAAGCTTCAGCAGGAATCTGATGAAAGAGAAAGGAAGCAATTTTGGACCATGTTTTACTGGTGGAATGCCTGGAACTTTCTATGAAAGGCTCTTTCCTAGCAATTTTCTTCATTTTGCTCAATCTTCTTACAGTCTTCATTGGCGATCCCAGGTTAGCATTTAGAAATCAAATCATACGAAGTGACTTTAGTGAGAGCCCAGTCAGATGACCTGCCTATTCGATTTCAAGGGTATTTTGTATCATCTGTGACACTATCTACTCTTTTAAGAGGGTTTGATTTCACATTACACATATAGGTATTGTCCTCTTTAGCTCCACAACTTTCAAGGTTTTGTCACTTCACAGGATGCCCCTCTAATGACTCATACCAAGGATCTCTTATTTTAAAAGAGTTTTTTAACCAACAATATTACCTCTAGGCCAACATTAGTTCGAACAACAGGAAGCACACAGTTGACAAAATTTTGAGAGTTGTGACGTAAAAAAGGACAATGCTTAGATTTGTGATGTGGTATTAGACATTCTTAAAACAGTATGCAGGGTTATGGGTCATACCGAGTGCCGTTAAGGTCAGGTAGATAAAATCATTTAGCTGGGCCCTCACGAAGATCAATTAAAGCATTAAGCTATGGCCTTGAAAATCAGGTTCCTGAAAGTCTCATGAGCATATCATCAGGAATTCCATTGAACGAAGGAAACATTTGCATGGCAAAGACTAGCCCCCATAAAGTGCATAAAGCTTACTTTGACCTTTTCGAGAGGGACTTCAAACTGTTTCTCAAGTCACGGTTCGAAGAGATTATTCTAGGAGGTCATATGGTTTTAACCATCGTCCGCACTGAAAGCAAAGCAGCAACATCTTCCGAAACTTGCACTGTTTGCTGGGAACTGCCTTACATGATATGGTACTAGAGATGCATCATTGTTTCCCTTTTTCCTGCTCGTCCAGGCATTGATTTATTAACTTCAAACCTATATTACTTGGACTTGACTATGAGCGTCGCATACAAATATACGTTTCTTATGCTAATTTCAATCTTCCTTATTATGCACCAACCCCTGAAAGAAGTGAGGCAACTAATTCAAACCGAAGGGTCATTAAAAATCCAACGATTCGAAGCATATATAATAGATTGGGAAGCTAACAACAACAAAAAATGGAATGATAGGCAAAACTATGGCGAAGACGATAAGAGCAGTCGCAAAATCTCTTCTGGGAAATCATTGATCTGTTTGAGAGATTTGCCAAGAAGATAGTGGAGTACCTAGATGAGGAAAGCGGCCAATGTACCACCACTGCCCTTTCCATAACCAAGGCATGACACCATCTTGGACAAGTTCTGAAATTTTAATGAACAAAAATAATATGGATGAGCTTAGCTCAGGGCCTAAATCTTTTGTTTAAGCCATGCTATCCTTATTCCAAAAAATAGAATATGTTTGAATTCATGATTAGCATCTTTCTTTGGAGAATTAGTTGGCTGAAATCAGACTTCAGTTTCTGAGTTCTGACCTGCTGTATGTTATCTCTTAAAAAGAATTGCGCCAAGTGTATTCAATTCCCTCTAATCGAACCAAGTAGATAGAGACAAAGAACAATCCTGGGAAGAATCGAAGACAGCTTTTCAACTAAAACCTCAAATTATTGCCTAAATCGAAACTCTTGTTTCTGTCATCAACTAGAACAACGGTCTGTATTTAAATTTGAATCCGTAGCAATTCGTAGCTTGAGAAAAAAGTAGTTCATAGAGGCATAAACAAGGAAGCAACCAGAACAAAAGTTACCCAGAAATCTCTTTAGATTGTCCCAATCGAATGCCAAATTATGACATAACTTTCTGAACAACCATGGCTGACGCAGCAAAAGGAGACCAAGATTGCTGTTTCCATGGTGAAAAACCAACAAACTATTGATACTTTCGATGGGGTGCACTTTAAATGGAGGCAGGTTACCAGACAAGTTTGCTCCAAGCATATCGCATTTCAAGGTAATTCTTCCGAGGCTAGGTTCAAAATTCGATCTTTTGTAGCTTATTTTCCATAAGAAACACAAGGAGAAAGTTTTAAATTCCCATTTGCCATTTATATTAAACGAATCAAAGCGTTTAACGGA
Organism: Adansonia digitata; assembly: GCA_029448705.1. Classification (NCBI taxonomy): domain Eukaryota; kingdom Viridiplantae; phylum Streptophyta; class Magnoliopsida; order Malvales; family Malvaceae; genus Adansonia; species Adansonia digitata. The sequence continues at coordinate 13,219 of JAQSVH010092471.1, read as the reverse complement.
AGAGAAGGAAACCTTGAAGTTACACACTTTAAATTATGACCATATGCGACGATGTGGAGGCGGAGCTGAAAAATGGCAACCTATCATCCTCAACCATCCTGCAAACTTTGAAACACTGTCAATGAACATAGAGCTGAAGACATAATGGAAGACCTTGGGAGATTTGCAAAGAGGAAAACAGAAGAGTAAGAAAGGCATAGAAACGAGGGTATTTGTTGTATGGCCTTGCTGGTACTGGAAAATGATTTCTGCAATGGTGAATTATCAACTTCAATATCTATGACTTAGAACTCAGCGATATTCATACCAACTCTGACCTGAGGAGAATACTTACTGCTACCGGAAACCAATCAATACTCGTTGTTGAAGATATTTTTCAGTTGAGAGTTTATTTAATGAATATGGTTGCACAGGGGCTTTATATTTTGAAAGATTATGGTCCATGGGCTAATAAATGCATAATATTGAATCGATAACTAATTATTTTTAAAACTGTGACCGACTGATTTAATCATTTAACCGAGTTTACTTTTGAAATTAAATAAATAACTAAATTAATCAAACTATTTTAATCGGATTACTTTGATTTCCGATATCAATGGCGAATTACTCCACACTAAAAAAAAAAATACACATACATGATTATAATGCAAATCCATGAATTCCCAAATTTACTCTACACAATGGGCTCGTATATATTATAAAAATTAATAGTAATAAATTCTATACATTTAATCGTAAAATGATACTATCAATATACTATAAAAAAAGAAAGGTTTTTCGGTGTTTAATGGTGCATGTCAGTTGTTAAAGTGATATTTCAAGTAATTAATAAATTATTATTTTTTAAAATTCAACGAAAAACAGTACATTAAACAACAAATGTGGGAATCGATGGACCAAACCAAACCCAACATTTTTTTAAAACTTAACAAGCAAGTTTTCTCTTTCACTTTCCATCGTAAGGGTTAAAAAGTAAACTAATAAATTGACAAACAGAAAATTTCCCAGAAACAGATTCCTTTGTTCAATCCTGGCAATCATCCAAATAACAGACCAAATAAAAGTGACCGTAATTCACCCACTAAAATCAGAATGATGTACCAAATAAACCACTTTCACTGAAGAAAACTGTCTTCCAAATCCCGATCTCTATCAAGAATATGTTAAGCAATTCGGGAAGTAATTGACTCATGTAAAACATGAAACCCCAAAAAAAAAAAAAAATTGACAAACCGGTAAAACAAGACAATACAGTATTCTAAATCACCTTAGAACCATCGACTACAATGTGGAACTAAAGGATTCTCACTCACGACCATCATCATTGAATTGTATCCAACTAGCAACCTTTTATTTCACTATCGCTATAAGTCACTACATCAACGTAAGCCTCTCGCAACTGGCCCTGAAATACCGTACAAAAACAAACATTCAATCTCACAGAATAAAGTCTTTGTAACTGGAAAGAAACTTCATTTTGTGCAAGTCAAAATGCAGATGGTCCATTGAATGGAACTATTTGCTCAACATATTTTAGCAGCATGCATGAACCCTCCCTATAACACTGACTTTACAGCATCTGATTTTTGCAGCTCCAAATAAGACATAAACACTGTGCTAAAAGCTATATGCACATATCATCGATGCAATGTTTTTAGCCAAAATGGAAGTACCAGCAAGTGCCTAAAAGCAGAGCATCTGCATGGAGACTTAGCAAAGGATGTGTACCAACTGCCTACAGTTCCAAGCATCCAGCTCTCACTACAAACTACTTAACCTAGATTACTTTAGAGTTTACATTCAAAACTTAATTACAGCATAACAGAGACTGGTTCAATAAAACTAATTATAAAATGCACAATTGTATGATCATAAATTTACCTTAAAAACTCAGAACATGCTGCCCAAAATTAGACTGGAGCCTCTGGGTTTACAGAACCTAAAATACAGCTCTATACAGCCATTTTCATCTCTATTTTCTTGTGAGGATCATAGCCTATGAGTTTGAAATCAGAGGCCACAAAGGAATCTATGTTCTTTTTCTCAGGATTGATCTTCAAAATCTGCATTTCAATATGGTAAGCAAATGCTCAAGAAGGAATGAAGCAGGTGGGCAGACCACAAATACTTCCCACATGGTTTTAAAGATTAATTCACTATACTCACTGGAAAAGGCTTTGGCAGTTTCTGAAGCTGCTCTTGCAGGGGCCTGACATGAGTGCTATAAACATGAGTATCACCAAGCACATGGATGAAATCACCTGGAACAAGATCTGATGGAATAAAAGAAATTAAGATAGGTTCTTAAAATCATAAAATTACAGCTAGGAGAAGAGAAACATAAATCTAACATATGTAGAGCGAAGCAGGAAGCTGGAAGAACAGCTCTAGCATCAAGTTCTGTTTTCTATTCATTTTTCACTGATTCGCTTTATTTATTCTCTTAAGGTGCAAAGACTACAATCCAAGGAAGCCACCCTACATAGGGAATGCTTGTCAAGGTTGTCAGTCTTGCTTCTCCGAGCAAAATTTTAAACCCTCTGCCAGCATATTGAACCAATTGCATGTGCAGGAATGAGTGCATTGATACACAGCATCTCACTGTATTCAACAACAGATGTGGTACCAAAGCCACTCTTTCATCCGCCAATTGGTAAAAAAAAGTAAAGATATCCATATTTCATTCCAGCAATTCAATCATGCATAAACATAGCATTGATCTCAATGGCAAACATCATACCACAAACATGAGCAATCATGCACGTCAGAAGAGCATAAGATGCAATGTTAAATGGCACACCCAGGCCCATGTCACAAGAGCGCTGATACATTTGACAAGATAACTCCCTTTTTGCTACGTAGAACTGCAAACATTCATATTGGAAAGGATTAATTTCAAAGGACAAAAGAAAGCAAGAGACATAAGATCACTACTCAATACTAACCTGGGCAAACATGTGGCAAGGTGGAAGTGCCATCAGTTTGAGATCAGAAGGATTCCAGGCTGATAGAATAATCCTTCTATCATTTGGATTATTCTTAATCTTGTCAATAACATCCAACAATTGATCAAATCCTTGTCCAGTGTAGTCAGCATGCATGTCAGTATATCTGGAAAATATCAGACACAAGACAAATGAAGTAAAATATCATTGCGGAAATATGAACTGCCAGCCAATAATAGTAAAGTCGAAATCCACCAACCTAGCACCAAAATGTCTCCACTGGAACCCATATACCGGTCCCAAGTCGCCCTCCTCCCTATCAGTCAACCCAATACTGAGATTGTGATTCAAAGGAAAGTTAGTAACTACAGGAAAAACAGTACTTAGTTCAAAAAGAAATCGATAGCAAAAGAGTTAAATAATACCTGTCAAGAAACTCCCTGGATGCATTACCATCCCATATATGAATAACCTTTTCTTGTAGGACCTGTTAATGAAGCAAATATTTTAGACTGAAATTATATTCCCATATCTCATATATCAAAATAAAGTCTCTAGTTGCTAATCCAGCCATCCTATAAATAAGATCAATATATTTGGAACAGAAAAAAATTCAAAGGCCCATTGGAAATGTTAAAACGGACTCTATGAGAAACTAAAAAAAAATATCAAGGGAAATATTGGAGAAGAGGAGATCCAACTTCTTTTATGGGAGCATAAAATATGCCTAGCAATGAAAATGAAGCTTGTTCAAGAAAATATTACCCTGGCATTAGTTGAGCCACTGATGAACCAGAGCAGCTCTTCAACAACACCTCGCCAAAATACTTTCTGCAGACAAATCAATACTAATGCAAATCAATCTCTCCATCTAATTAATAATGAAAATAATATACAGAAGAACTAATTCCATTACAATGTAATTATAACAGTTAAATGAAACTAATAATAACAATATACATGCCTTAGTTGTAAGAAGAGGAAAAGTTTTTCGCAAGTTGAACCGCATCTGTCGACAATACGGAATATAATGATATATGTTAATCAGCAATCAGAAAAAGAAAAAAAAAAAAAAAAAGAAGAAAAGATCGCTGGAAACCTATTTCCCCAAGCAAAACAGACAGGACTTAAACTCAGAGCTAGATATTACCTGGCAACCAAACTTTGATAAAGTACCAGTCCCAGTCCTGTCATCCTTCAGATTACCATCAGAGATGATGTCTTGAACCATTTTTAGGTACAAGTACTCCTCATGTTTCTCAAATATCATCTTAGGCAGGAAAGCGAAGTTCTTTACCTCAAACTTACATGAATCTGGTTTATCATCAAGGACCTGATCACTCTTCTGGCCGAAGTGTTCAACTGCAGCGGTTCTCACACGAACATAAGTTGTGAAGCAATATCGAATGCTGTTTTCCACCAGAGGAAATGATGAGTACCAAGGATGGAATATAGAGGAATCAATGGCAGGCATAAAAGTGTCACATTCAATGCTTGTCTCAATTTCAGTAATGTGAATAGCATTACATCCTGCTTCATTAAGGGATTCCCTGCATCAAAAGGTAGTGCATATAAGAAAAGAGGGGAGGAAAAGAATAAAGTAAGACTTCCTGCAAAGCATTTGAAAAGTATGTTCTGCACCTAAATATCTGGCCGCCACCTATTACAAAGACTTTCTCGATTGAAAGACAATAAGGAGATGCAGCTAATAATTCCAAAGCGGATGTCATGCTTCCACATATGACTACATTCTCAGCAGTAGCAATATCAAAACTTCCAGAACGAGTCAGAACAACATTAAGCCGACCTGGAAGAGGCCGATTCTGAATGGGAATACTTTCCCATGTTTTTCTACCCATTATGACTGCATTCCTTTTCCCAGAGTCTGATGTAGTCAGGGTAACATCTTTAAAGAATTTGAGATCGGAAGGCAATTTCCAAGGCAATTTCCCATCCTTACCAATACCCAAATCCTTAGTTGCAGCCACAACAATTTGGTAAGTTCGCTGTGGAACAGGTTGGCCATTGCCATTGCCGTTGCCATTAGCAATGCTCATCATAGTGTCAGCAGACATAATTGAACTAAAAGTCGAACAGAAACTCAATGACGAAGGCTTCCAAATTAAACCGCACAGCCAACTTTTGTGGAAGTGCGGTAAAACCTACATCAGAAACAAGACAAAAGTCAAAAATCAAATTAAAAAAAAAAAAGATGTACATTAAGACTAAAAGGCAAAAACAAGTAAGATCCAGAAAGAAGCATTCCATGCATTTGAATCTGCTATTTTTACTACTCAAAATAACCCAATTCCAATAGAAAGTGAGTTAATTTTTTTTTAAATGTCCCTCCAAATGGAAACAACTTTCTAAAGAAATAATCAGCTTTCACCTCTCACTTTTCTGTTTAGTTCTTTTTTGACAAAGTAATCTGGTCTTATAATAAAATAAAGCCAGAAATTCATAGCCAAAAAAATCTCAGGGTCAAAGAGGTGTCGAACTATCGATGCATGTGAGAGACAGAGAGATAAGAACTTAACAAAAAACACTCTTGAAAACCAGAGAAAAAATAGAGAGGATAACTATTTTTTCAAAAAAAAACAAAGGGATAAAATTCCCACACATTTTTAACAGATAATGACGACTTTAGATGAGATTTTCCAGAAAAAATTCAAAGTTTTAAAAAATAAAAATAAAAACGTACAAAACTCATCGACAATCGCACTTCTACCAAACATTCCATTCTTTCCAAAAACAAAAAATATATCCTCCGAACATTCATGGAACCAGACAAACCAAACCAGCTCTCCGAACCAGTTTAAGAAATACTTTAATCAAAATTTAAAAATATTAAAAAAGAGAGAGAGAGAGAGAGAGAGAGAGAAATGCGAATCAGTTACCCACCGATCCGAGACGGAAACACAATCTTCTATTAGCAACCGCAAAAGCTTCGACTATCTCTTCTACTAAATAAAAAAATTAAAAAAAAAAAACAAAACAGAGAAATTAGGGTTTTTTTGGGGGAGGGGGGGGGGAATTAGGGAAATAAAAAATGTTAGTTGAATGGAGAACCAGTTTTCAGTAGGTAGAAGCCAGAGAGTGTTTTTGGAAGGAAGAGAAAAATTGGAGAAGCCAGAAAATAAAAAAATAAAAAAAGCCGAGTTTACTTGACGCGGAGTGCCGCCAAAGCTTTAACCTTTTGTTAAAGCTATGAGATGACTAATAAAATATTAAGAATTTCCTATTTTTCAAAAAAAAATTATTATTATTATTATCTTACGTATCTGATGAATTATTAAATAGAAGCCACGTCTCGCTTAAAATAAGAAAAAAAAAAAAAGTCGTTATTATGTATATAACAGCTTCGCTTTTTTGTTGATGGAATCCTTTAAGCAAAGTAAAATTTGAAAGAAAAAAAATACCATGCAATATTATTCTTATTGAATATACTACTAATTGAGAGTTTTTATTTTGTGCAATTGCCATCTCTTTTGCCCTTATTTACCATTTTGTCTTCCAATAACTTGTTTGTTTTACATTTTGTGAATATTATAAAAATTAACAACCCAGCTTTTTGTATAATCTTTCTATTAAATTAGTAGGTTCAAATTTTTCTTTTTTAAAAGCTTAAATTAGAAAAAAAATTAAAAATTAAAGTTGATATTGCACGTCAATGACTTTAAAAATTATAAGAAAATAAAAATAAAATAATAACTTCATAAATATTATCTACTATATGTCTCCAATTTCTTTATTATTTAAAAATAATCTATTTTTGCCATAAAACTATAGTAACTTTTTAAAAACTTTTATTTTTTAAAAATCACACATATTGGGGGGTAAATAGGTAATTTGAGCCCAAGGATGAGACGACTGAATTTTGGTTGACCCAATACGAAACGGCTAATACCAGAACGAGTAAGCAAAGGAAAATAAAAAAGGAATATTGACGACCCAGAGCCAAAGCCGCATCCCATGCCTGGAGGGAAGGCGGGAAAATCCACAACCGACCTATTATGAAATTCCACTTGTCATCCATGAATTGGTTTCGTTTTCAACAAAGCTTAATCATCCACCTGGCATATGGCCATTGGTTTTTGAAGCCTTTTTTTCTTTTTTTTTTTTTTTTTCCTGAGTGGGGGAGGTGATTAATTAATGAAGATAAGATTTAGACAGGCAATTGCTTGAACGTCTTAATTACTCCCCGAGTCCAACACAATTAAGC
>JAQSVH010092363.1:0-10198 GCA_029448705.1 Adansonia digitata | reverse complement strand
AAAGGTATGAATGAAAGTATATACTTGTATTATAACAAGGAAAGAATATACAACATTAGTTATTTTAAAAATGATGAAGTACAAAAAAGATTTGGATATTACTTAGATAAATGGAATCTCTTATTCAAATTTTTCAAAGACTTTTCCTAAATAAAAAGTTTACTCTTATGAAGATCCATCACTTAAAAATGCCTCTGATCATACTATGCTTTTTTTAGACTTAGTCTTTCAATAAATTATGTTTTGGCCATTCTTTTCAAATGGTTGAGTTGTCGCTTCAACTTTTAGCTTAAAGTCTCCCCCTTGTATCACTTTTGAATGGATGTTCCTTTCAAGTTTTCATCTATTTTTTAAAATGAACATTTTTTAGGTTTTCATCTGTTTTCTTTTTTGTTTTCTTTTTTTTCTTTTTTTCTCTTTTTTAGGCATAATATTTTTTCCCATTATCCAAATTAATGGGGTTTGGTAGAATTCCTCAATCCATTGTTGCCAATACCAACACTCCTCTTTAAAATATCTTTTGGACAATATAGGGTTCTTTCCAATTGGGTGCCCATTTACCCCGAAGATCTTGTTGTCTAGACAAAATTCTTCTTAATACTCATTCTCCCTTACAGAATTTCCTAGGATGAATTTTCTTTTCACGTACTCTTATCATTTTTTTCTAGTACATTTGCCCCATGTTAAATAGCTTTTATCATTTTTCTTCAATGAAGTTCAATTGCTGATAACGATTTTAAATCTATTCGGCTTCTTCCAACTTGGTTTCCATTAGAACCCTAAGTGAAAGAATCTCTACTTCAATTGGTAATACAACCTAATACCGTATACTAATGAATAAGGTGTTGCCTCAGTTGAAGTTCATACTAAATTTTTATAGGCCAAAAAGGCAAAGGGAGCTTCTTATGCGAATCTTTGTAGGTCTCTACCATTTTCCCTACAATTCTTTTAATATTATTATTAATCTCCTCTACAACTTTATTTCTCTTTGGATAGATTGTCACCGAATTATGATGAGAAATTTTGAGCTGGGTACACACCTTTGTCATCAATTTATTATTCAAATTAGAGGCATTATTCGTTATAATTCATTTAGGAATCTTAAGTTGACAAATGATGTTAGTCCTAAAAACGTTTATCACCATCAACCTTGTCATATTTATATGGGAGGCTGCTTCAACCCATTTGGAGAAGTAATCAATAGCCACCAAGATGTAGTGAAAATCGTTTGAAGCTACATGGTAGGTCCAATAACATCCATGCCCCATATGGAAAAAGGCCATGCTGCAGTTATGACATGCAATGGTGAAGGTAGTACATTGATCTTGTCAACATAGACTAGGCATTTATGACACTTTCGAGCATATTTAATATAATTACCCTCCATGTTCATCTAAAAATAACCCAGTCTCATGATTTGTCTTGCCATTTTGTGTCCATTCGCATGGATATCGCAAATCCCCTCATACACTTCTACCGATATCTTCTGTGCTTTGAACCATCAACAAATCTAGTAACATTTGATCATAAATCTTCTTGTAAAGAATCTCTCCATCTAAGTCAAAATTCATTGCCAACCTCCTTAAAGTTCTTTTATCAGTCTCAAGGTATCGGGGTATACTCCATCCTTGAGATATCTTTTGATGTCATGATACCATGGGAGACTATCTGCTTCTATTTTGACATCACAACTGTACGTAAGAGACTCGTATATGCTCATTTGAATGGGCGTTACATCTTGCCTTTATTTACTTTAAACATCAAAGCTAGGGTTGTGAGAGCATCTGCCATTTAAAGCGTCTTGGGTCAGATGAATAAATTCTACCTTCTTGAACTCTTTAAGCAAATTTTAGAATCAGCATTTTTTATTATTGCATCCTCAAATCCTGAGTTTCCCATTCTATACGTAATTAATAAATCACTAAGGCTGAGTTTCCATATATTTTTAATAATTGAGCTTTTCTCTATATAGCTGCCCAAAGTCCTATAACACATGCTTCATATTTTGCTACATTGTTTTACAGTGAAAGTCCAATCGAGCAATTAAAAGGTAATAGTTTTTTTCTAGAGATATCAAGATTGCCCAAATTCCATGGCCTAAAGCATTTGATGCTTATCAAAATACATTTTCCATGTTAATTTTTCTAATGGCTTTCATTTTTCTTTTACCAAAATATTCATTAGATCCTTATTAGGAAGTCAAAATTTGATAGCTGATAACCATCAAACATTTGGCTTGCTAGCAATTCGATAATAACACTTCTTGTGATTGCCTTCTGACTCACATAAACCATATCATATTTCGAAAGCAAGACTTGTTATCTAGGTATCCTTCTTAAGAAAGCTAGTGCTTCGAGCAAAGACTTGGTTAAGTCAATTTTATTGAGGTAATAAATCTTCTGCTCTTTCTTTTCCTATTTCATCTTATTGTCTTAGCACATAATCCAAAGACTTCTCAAATACTGACAAATACAAAATTAAAAGACGTTTAGATATAAGTGGCACCAATAGTGGCAAATTACAAAAGTAATGTTTAACTTTTTCAAATGCTTCTTGGCATTCTTTATTCCATTCACTAAGGTTTTGTATTTGCAAAAGCTGGAATATAAGATCACACTTATTTGTGAGTTAGGATATGAATCTGGCAATATAATTCAACCTCTCTAAGAAACTTTAGACTTTTTTATGTACACAGGGATGGCAATTCTTGTATGGCTTTAATCTTATTTGGATCAACTTTAATCCCTTTTTTACTCATAACAAAGCCTAATAAATTCCTCGATCTTATGCCAAAAGTGCATTTAGCCTTATTCAATTTTAATTGATACTTTCTTAGTCTTTTGAACAACTTCTGTAAATCCATGACGTGCCCCTCTTTCTGAGGTGACTTGGCAATCATGTCATCCACATGTACCTTTATCTCTTTATGCATTATATTGTAAAATAAGGTGACCATTACCCACTGATTCTTTAGTCTAATAACATCACCTTATAAATCCATATAGTGATAATGTGGTCTTTTCCATATCTTTGGGTGCCATTTTTATCTGGTTATACCTTGAAAATCCATCTATGAAAGGAAACAAACAATTCTTTATAGTATTATTAACTAGAGCATCTATATAAGGAAAATGGAAAATATATTTCAGACTCACTCGATTTAGGTTTTAGTAGTCTACACACAATCTAAATCCACTATCTTTTTTTGGAACTAGGATAATATTTGTAATCCATTCTGGGTATTTTGCCATCTTGAGGAATCCAGCCTCAAATTGTTTTTTCACCTCTTCTTTTATTTTTAGATGCATTTTTGGTTTCATTCTTCTCAACTTTTGCTAAATCGATTTGTATTCTAGTTTTAAAGGCAATTTATGGACTACGATTTTAGTATCCAACTCTAGCATGTCTTGGTAAGACCATTCAAGAACATCTCAAAATTCTCGAAGCAAACTTATTAATTTTTTCCTAGTGATGGGCATAAGGGTAGTCCCTATTCTGACTTTTTTCCTATCATCCTTATCATCCCCTAAATTTATCACATCCATGGATTTTTCATGGGGCATTATTCATTCATACTCTCACTTGATTATTTTTAATAGATTGGGTGGCAAAGTATGATCATTGATATCTTTTTCAAAATTAACCTTGTTTAAAATCGACCTTTGAATCATGCTTAAGATCATCCACTTCTCCTTGAGTGGGAAATCTATAAAGGTAAAAAGAGAAAAGGAATGAGCAAACAAATGTTTTACATGATTTGTGTATATGCATGTAAAAAGGAAAACAAATTTTGGTATAAAATAAATTGGACATAGATAAAAATTCATAGACATTTTATTTCTATAAATGATAATTTGACATTTCAATTTTTTACAAAAAAATTCTTAGATGACAAAATGAGTTCCCAAGATCATTTTGAAACTAACCTGAGCACTACAATTCTTTCAGTGTGAGTCTAATTTTTTGAGACATATCTTGGAGGACAAAGATGGATCCCATGATCATTATTTGGCTTTTTATTATTTTCTCTAGTGGTGGCCACCTGACATTTCTCAAAACCTTTGTTAACCACTGTAATAATTTCATTGGTTTCTTTTTCTTTAGCTTTTTGATTAACAACCCTTTTATAACAAAAAATTTCATCTAGTAAAGTGTAAAGGATTGATTTCTGGCATGATTGTTGATTGATGGCTTAGGTTAGCTTTTTTCTCTAAGATTTGTTTTCCAATTTCTTCTTTTGATGCCATTCTTGCTTGAACCCCAGTCCGTGCTTATCTTTCCTACCAATGACATTGGTGGATTGACTGATTCCTTGCAAGTATTCCCTAAGTCCACTTTTAGCTCGGGTATTTTTCTCGATTGTAAACTTAAGACCTATGTGGGTGCTCTTAAAAGTCTAGGTTTTGGGATTACAGACCTTTCTGCAACAAAGGTGCCAATGATAATTTTGAAAGATCTAAAGGAGCATTTTTCAATTTTAGCATTTGCTTCAACATAAAAGGCTTTGGTAGAAGTCATGGCCATGATATCTTCTTCCTCAAATAGGCTAATCAACTTTTCATCAACTATGAATTTAATTTTTGGTATAAAGATAATGGGACAGCCCTAGTAGAATGAATCCATCATCGTCTTCACAAATAGTTATATGTTAAGACAACGCCCATCACATGAAATTTGATCTCAAATAGGCATAGACCAATATCTAAAATGATAAAATAGTCCCATTGATTTCTCTCTTTGTCCCATTAAATGCCATAATGACTATATAGATATGCTTGATCTGACTGACATCAACTAGCAATTGAGACAACATGATCGTGGCATTATGTTCAAAGTCAATCCATTGTCAATGAGAACTTTAGACAATATGGTCTCTTTACAGTGAGTTATGATGTGCTTTTGTTAAAGTGCTGCCCCTTGGTCAGATTTCATCATCATTGAATAAAATGAAATTACTAGCAACAGTGTTATTTACTAGGTGATCCAGCTTATTTATGGAAATATCTTGAGGTACATAAGCTTGGTTGAGCACTTTCAACAAAGCATTCGATGCATTTTTGAACTAAGCAGCACGGTTAACATAGAAATCTTTATTGGCTTTTGCTTTAATTGTTCCACTATTCTGTACTCACTGTGTTTAATAAACTTAAAGAATTTGACAACCTCTTTTTTTATTGATTTATATACTTCCTCTATGATTTCTTTAGTAACTGTTACTTTTCTAAATATATATCCTTTTGACTTGGTTTTGGCATTAAGTTTCATTGATTTCTAGACTATAGATGTAACCACTTCTTATCACAAGACTTAGCCCAATATGTCTATAGCAGCAAGCTACCTTGTAACAAAGTTGTCACCCCACTATCATACTTTCATGGTACTTGTTTGTTATTCGGATATGAGAACAGAGTTGGTGCTCTAATAATGAGTCTAAGGGCAACTTTAGTCTTAGGTAGTGTGGTCTTTGGTTAGTTACAATGAATAATAAAAGGGCAACCGATGCCATTGTGTAGTTACGGTGATCCTTCACCTGCCATGTTAACTGATTTTCTTCCTCTAGTCTAGCTTTTTCAAAGAACCCAATTTCACCATTGTCCATCATTCTTTAGAATATGGCTAAAAAGTCTATGCAATTTTACAAAGTGTGTCATGATGTTTTATGAAATTTGTAGATAGGATTAGATTGGGTTTTGATACTTTCATGATTCTGACCAAGGATTCTACCTTCAATCAGGATTGCCCATACTCTTCCCATTGGAGTCCTAACTTTCTAGACTTTTGACTTCCTTTATCTCTCTTCTTTAGTAACCAGAGCATTAATCTCGAGTTTAGTATGATCAGGTAAGGGATTTGCTACCAAATTGGGTGCTGGGCTATTATCAATTTGAAAGATATCCCTCTTAAGAAGACTTTGGACCTTTTGCTTAAAGGCTATACAATTTTTGATCAAGTGACTTATTACTGCAAAATACTCACAGTGTAGATTTGGGTTGTACTAGCTAAGCTAATTACCTTCATATGGTTTGGAAAAGATTAAAGTGACTAACCATGCCTCAAAAAGCTTGTCAAACATTCCCTTATAAGAGTAAGAAAGGGGTTTATAGCAAAATATAGGTTGGTTGGCTCTATAGGCTAGTGGATTAATATAAGTCCTATTTGGTTTTATGAAGAAATGTCTGAAATAGTGGTTTGGGGTGATATTGAAATAAGAGCTATAGGTATGTTAAGAGAACAAGTACTTTAGGTTCGCTATCTTCGGTTTTGGTAATATGGACAAGGTTTTTAATGGTATGGTTGACTGGCATAGTTCACAAACAAAGCTTTTTCTTTCTTTCTTTTGTCCCTGGCTTTTTGTCAATAGAAAACTCTTCAATAATGATTTGACCAGCCTTTACAACTGTCTCAATCATCTCTCTAGAAATAACAAGATCATTAAAATTCTTGGTCACATTCCCAACAAATTTGTTATAATAGGGGGATGCAAGGTGGTCACCGATAGCATTGTGGTTTCTTCTTTAGTTAAGAAAAGATAATCTGAGAGGTCATGTCTCTCTATCTTTGTGCATATTGCCTAAAAGGTTTCATAGACTTTTTTTCCATATTTTGAAGAGAATTTATCGGGTACCTATTTAGCCATCTGTTTACATTATTGAAGAAATGCATTGGCTAAATCAGTCCAGCATTGAATTTGAGTACGGTTCAGATCATTATAGCACTATAGTGCAAATCCAAACAAGCTCTCTTGAAAATAATGAATTACAAACTTGTTATTCTTGGCATAACCAACCATCTTCCTGATAAACATTTTAATGTGTGCTTAAAGGGAAATTGTGCCTTTGTACTTTTCAAACTTGAGCATTTTAAATTTCAGTGGGAAGTCTAAATCTGGTACTAAACTAAAGTCCTTGATGTCTACATTGCTATATAGTTTAGCCCTTTCATTGGCTTTTAGCCTTCTCTTAAGGAGTTGTAATTTATCTTTCTCTATCTCTGCTTCAGCCTGTTCTTTAACCTTCTATTTATGCTTTTCCTTTTCCTCAATACTAGAGCTTAGCAATTCTTCTTTGGCAATCAAAGTTCTTGCACCTCTTCCTTGTAAAAAGGCATTAAGGTTAATAATGATGACTAGTGGATTAGCAACTGGGACATTTTGTTGAAGATTTTGGATATTAACTGGTTGTGCATCCTAAGCATTAGTTATTTATTCATCAACTGGCACCTTTTGGATCCTTCAGCAAGAGTATTGGTATTTATCTCTAGTTACTGATAAATTGGCTCCTTTGCCATTAACAACTCTATCATCCTTATGATCTAAGCTTGTAGTTCTTCTTGTCTTTTTAGCATGGCCTCTTAGGCTTATCAATGACTTTCTTTTAATCTTTCTAATCTTGTCAAGTGATCCTAGCCATTCTTCTCATTTTAAATCTACTATGTTATTGATGAATTGGTAGTGGTTGAGTTGATCTTTTTGAGTTTGCAATGTTGACCTTCAAAATTTCACATTTCTTTGAGTTAATTAATTTTTTACTTATGAACTAATGAAATTAAGAATCATGTATCTACATATGTATGTATATGTATAGGCATATGTATGTATGGTATGAGTATATGAATGCACTTACAAGGACACTTACTTTAACTTAAGATTTCAAACTCAAAAACTTTCCATTAACTTTATGACAAATTACATGTTCACATCATTGATCATGTAGGGATTACATCCAAGGAAATTCCTAACTTGATCATATTATCTCTGAGTCTTATCCAAAATCTGAAGTATAGCATGCCGTATTGTCTTACAAGATTAATCTGCATTTGCAAGTCTCCATTTTCCTTGCTTGAATGGTGGTTGAGTGGACTATAAGATGTTCTATGTACATTTATCGGCTAAAAAAATTAGCTACCCATCATCTACTATCATCTTTGGCCCACCATAGTCTATCAGCCCAATATGCATTTAAATTGTGGTAGGCGCGAATATTGTCTCCCTTGAGTTGTAAATCTTGTCCCATCTCTGTAATAGTTACAGCAAGACCTTATCTTTCCTCAAGTAGTTGAGATACCCTTCCATACTCTCATCCAAGGTAGTTTAGAGTCATTTATTCTTTTCAACAGACCTTAACTGAAGACGTGTATTGTTGCAGCATACCCCGGCGTGGATCCTCGCTAATTTCCTGACTTGGAAATGTCTTCTTGACTGAGACTTTTCTTTTATGATGTGATGAGAACGAGAATGTACAAATTCTTAACTTGTGATACAGTGAAGAGGACTATAAGATGAATTACTTATCTTATTAGTCTCGGATGACCACCATGACATGGCTAATGCATGGAGTCACCACAGATCATTTTAGGCTAGGCATGACCGGATGCTTATTGAAACCTATGTTTTAAGTTATGAAACTCAAAACATCAATCCCGTGGTCTATGTAGTACAAAGATTTGTCATTTGGTTGAGGAGTTGGTTATGCATGATGAGGTATGAACCTCTTTGCGGCACCTAAAATTGGTACCTTACTAGCTATGTCTTATCTCGGTTTTAATTCTTTCGACTTTAACTTGTCATTATTTTGATATAACCCCCTTTTAATGCATGAATTTTATAGAAATACAAATCCAGGTATTGATGAAAATATTTAATCTCATATACTCCTCGGAGAGATGGGGAATATAGAGATTTTCAATAAAAATGACCTCTGGATTTTACTTTGAAAATGAAATATTCCATTTTGGGCACTGAAGAAATACCCGCGCAGAATATTACTTTAGTTTAATTTGAAATGATTGGAAAACATGAATGCAAATAATCATAAAAAAGAAATCATGTTAGTAAAGGAATAAAAGAAGTAACATAAAATGGATCATTTAATGCAATGATAAAGAAAAGGGATAGACTATTGGAATGTATCTCGCAATTGGCATTGATTATCTGAGAATAATTGAATCAATAATTTTCAAGATGCTTTGGGTTTTTTGATTAAACGAGGTTTGTTTGACATATTCATAGAAGTCCGAAAAGGAGAAAAATTTAATTGTAGTTGATAGACAGAGGTAAAGTATCCTCTCAGAAAGATAGGTTAGAGTATCCCAGTGGAAGACAAAAAATTTTGACAAAGGAAGATTGTTAAATCTTGACAATTTGAAAAGCGAGGTTGGAGTATCCCCTCAGAAGGTTGAGGCTGGAGTATCCCCATGGATGACAAATCATTTTGAGAAAGGAAGATTTTTCAATCAAGACAATTTTGAAAAGCAGGGTTGGAGTATCCCCTCGAAAGATCAGGGGGATACGTATTCCCAAAAGTAACACGTCTGACACTCTTTAGAGAAGTCAAGTTGGAAAAATTAAATTGACAAAACTTTGTGATTTAGAAAGGAGTAAGCATTTTGACAACTTTTTACAAAAAAAATATTGTGAAGGAGGTTGCTAAAGATGTAAAATATGTTTGTGCCTTGATACAAGCTTGTGGGAGGTCAAAGCATGTTCTCGAGGCTGATCGGGGTGCTATGGTGATATTCGAATGTCTCAAGATGAAGTTTGGAAAAACAACTCAATTTTCACCATAACCAAAAATAGGGGATAGCATCGCACTATCTCGCTTCTCGAATTTATTCTAAATTAGTCTAAAGGCTTTAGAGGGTGGACAAAACACCGTTAGAAAGGCAACTTGATGAGGGGCAATCTAAAAGTGTTCCAATATCCTAAAATGTCACTTTCCAGCGAAATAAATTTTCAAGTTCGAATTGATTGTGCTGCTGGTAGAGCA
The DNA here is from genome assembly GCA_029448705.1 of Adansonia digitata. Taxonomy (NCBI): domain Eukaryota; kingdom Viridiplantae; phylum Streptophyta; class Magnoliopsida; order Malvales; family Malvaceae; genus Adansonia; species Adansonia digitata. The sequence continues at coordinate 434 of JAQSVH010092363.1, read as the reverse complement.
TATAAGGGACAAGGAGTGTCAAAATTTGAAAAATCACCCCGGACTCATTTGGTATCAAAAAATTGCAAGCGAAACCTTTTTGAAGAGGGAATTTCATGAATCTTTTAGGAAAAAAATTTAAAAAATTTTGAAAAATCATCTAGTGGGCTTGAACGGCCCAACTAGAATACATGTTTAGATTTTAGAGGTTCTAGATAGTTTATATTTGAAAAATCATAACTCTCCCATCTAGAACAACCCTGAGGTGAATAAGGCATCATTTTAAAGATATTTTGACACACTTTGAGATCAAAATATCAAAAAATTCATGAAAAATCGTTTAGGATTTTAAAGTGATTTTTCAATTCGCAATAGTTATGCTGCCAGTAGGAGACAAAGCAAAGCAAGGGATATTTCTTATTTTCTTTATGCTTACGGGTCCAAACTTGAGTCAT
>JAQSVH010092148.1:8518-31701 GCA_029448705.1 Adansonia digitata | reverse complement strand
AGACCAATAAGATGAGTGATTCATCTTATGGTCCCCCTCACTGTGTCATAAGTCGAGAATCTGTACTTTCTCATTCTCATCACAACACCAAAGAATAGTCTCAATCAAGAAGACACTTCCAAGTCAGGAAAATATTTTAAGTTGTGTGCACTCATAGATCCACAAGGATCCACCCCGGGGTATGTTACGACAGGTTCTAGTATGGATAAGGGTGATTTTCAGAATATATAGAGGTTGAGAGTAAGTGTTTTGGGGCTGTTTTTGGGTGGTGGGTGAAGAACTATGGGATTTTGGTTTTCTTGATGTGTGAATGTGTTTTTAAAAGTGAAAATGAGCTGGAATCTAACCTTTTTTTGCTGAGATAGAAGCAGTCCATTTATACTAGCCTTTTAGAGCCAAGTTAGAGGTGTTTTTGGCCATTGCTCAAGGGGGACAAGGTGATGTCGGCATGGTGGCGATAGAGTGGCTGTAGAAGGCAGCTTGCTGCCAATGTGATGGGCATAGAGTGGCTGGTTTAAATGCTAAAATGCTTTTCTAGCAAATAGGGTGGCTGATGGTGATATTGGTTAACAAGCTAGGGAGTAGGGTGATTTTATGATGTTGACCCTTTCTTGATCTAATTTAGACTTCAAAAAAAATGTTATGATTGATTTAAAAGTCTAAATTCGTAATCTGATATGTGTTTTAATCTTTCTTGATGCAAAGAAATGAGTTAAAATCGAGTTTTGGATCAATGGTGGATGAGTAAAAAATGCTCGGACCATGAAAATGGCCTGCATGTATCGATACATTGCAAAATGGATCGATACATTTGGTCCAAAAACCTTGTGTGTATCGATACAATAAACATTGTATCGATGTAATGATCATTGTATCGATACTATGAACCATTGTATCGATACTATGAACCACTATATCGATACACATTGTATGCATCGATACGTTTCTTTATAGAATGCATGTTTTGGTCTTGGCATGGCCTAGTATCGATACATGAGGTCCTGTATCGATACAGAGGCTTATGTATCAATACATCTACATGTTGTATCGATACAAATAGGGAAATTTGAATTTTTGGTGTATTGGAGCATCGTGTTGATACATGAGAATCATGTATCGATACATTCAAGTAAAATTATGAATTTTCTCATATCTTTTATCCTCGGATACCTTAAACTACGTCATTTGATGCCATATCTTTGCATTTACCTTAATATGATCCTTAGGCCTTCTTGACCTCCTCAAAATACTTTTTCACTAGGCGATACCCTCTCACATCCATGCTTCAGATTGCTAAAATTTAGCCCATACAAAATAAGGTGTCTATAATAATCAAGGCATGAATAGAGCTCCTTATGCTCTCTCTTTTTTTTTTTAATGTAATATCAAGAAATCCTAATTTGAATCTTATTTGATAATCAAGTATTGTCAACTAAATGACCAGCATGATGTAATACAACTATGATGTGAAAGGGTAAAAAAGAAATGGGATGGTATTTTATTCATGACAAAAAAACAAAGGCGATACAATTATGTCTACCATTGACAAAAGGTAATAATGACAAGAATGTAATCTTTTAGGCAATTGATGCCCCTGATAATCATTACATGACTGTTTCATCTAATTCACTTTGAAACCTTTCCCGAATGTCAATATGTCTAATGCGAGCCGATCTTCTAAAGGCTTCTAAAGTTGCACAATGCCATTTTATAGTTACCCTAGAATCGGGTGAGTTTGATAAGGTTTGGCTTTGATTTGGGTAAGATTTTGACTTAGTTTAATTAAGGTAGGGTTGACTTTGATTAGATATGACCAGGGATAGGTAAGGTTTACCTGAAGTTTTTTATAGATATTGAGGTAGGATCTAATTTGGTTTAGATAAGGTTTGGTTGTGAAATGTTGACACAAAAAGCCAAGAGTCCAAGATATTGACAAATTATGACTAAAGACTTTTGAGCCTGATCGAAAAGTTTAGGGTTTAGATTGGTTATCACCATAGATCAAGACTTTTACAAACTAATTAGGAAAAAGGAGATGAATGTTCCCCCACTTAGATTTCTTGAGATGTTACCATGACACTATCCTAGTTGGCAGATGAGATAGTTTGATAAGTGCTAATCTTTGCTAGTGATCCCTAGCTCTCAGGAGGTTGTTTGGAAAACCCATTTGGGTAGATGTTGTTCCTAATTGAGAAGTGGTATTTTGAGGGAGGTTTTAAAAGCTTGACCTCTTATCCTAACTCATGAAAGTTTTAGAAATTTTGAGATTTCAAAAGTCTTGATAGCCCTCTGATTAGATGGGGTGATTTTCTCTTTATGGCTATTTGAACAATGTTAGAGATGACTTTAAGATTTCTGACTTTGCTTTAGACTACCTTTTGTTGAGTTTTCACTTTTTCTTTCTTGAGTTCTTTTTGGTTTTTTTTTTTTTACACTTATTGCTTCATCATGCCCTTTAATGAAGCCTAAGACTCTCTAGTAGAATAATTTTCTAGAGAATGGGGTTATCAATTCAAGCAGCCATGCTAGATCAAAATTAAACTTTTTGAGGTTCGTAATCCATAGGCCCAAATTCAGTGTTTGAGGATGATTAGATTAAGGATCATTTTTAGGGTTTCCACTTTTGGGTTTCTTTACTTTCTTTTCTTTAATTCTCTTCTTCTTGATTTGATCTTAACTTTGATTTTTGATTGATTAAATTTGATTTTTTTGGCTTCCTCATTTGTTTTATTGTCTTTTTAGCTTTGATTTTGACTTTTTTAGAGGCATTTAGGCTTTGATAACTTGGTACATCTCATATTTGCCCCATGATGTCGAGCATTTTGATGATTTTGGAAGTGAATATCCACCTATTTTTCTTAAAAGGCTTTTTGTGGCCTTTAGTATGGAGGGTGATCTTTGATCATGGTTTTCAAAAGGAATGAATTCGTTAGGGTAAAAGAAGGAAAGGGAAATGCTTTGTAATTTATGAAAAAATGAATAAAAAAATGGCTATCTTTCATTTCAAACATGGCTATGTGAGCTGATAAGTCATTCCTCAAGGAAAGATTCTCTAAGAAAATATGTCATATATCTTGATCATATGATGTAGGATTCAAATTCATGCCTCTATATTCTTTTCACTCTGTATTCCCTAAAGTTGATAATTTACCCTAATTGTAAATGATCTTTAGTTTTGGTCGACCCAAACAAAAGGGTTTAATGGTTGTGATAGCTCTAATGTCATATAACCTCCCTCAGAATCTTTGTCAGAATCAACTTCACCAGTACAGATTGATCATTTGAAATCTATCTCTGGAAGTTCATTAAAAATATCTTTATCACTTTTATCATAGCACCTAAAAGGGTGAGTAATTGACAAAGATATGAAGCTAAAAGCTTTAAACAAAGATTAAGAATAAAAATGGGTAGACAAAATGAAATATTTTACGCAAAAGTCATTTTTATTGATAATAATTGATAAAAGACGACCATTACATAGGATTCTTAAAAGCTATTAGGCAGAAGTAAGTAGGTGTTAATTCTTGACATTAACAAAAACAAAATAAAAAAAGCATTACGGTTTCCAACATGGTGCCATTGTCAAGAGTAAATTCTGGTGATTGGGGATAGATCTTATCACTTGGCTTAGATAGCCTCAATTAGTCGTTGATTGCATTGACATGGAAGTCATCGACACTAATCATGTTCGTAGTTGGTTAGCATGGTTGGGTAAAGGATTTGCAGCAACATTCGACCCTTGATTCATCCTGAATTATAAGACTTTTGAGTTGATGAGGCTTTGTACCCTTTGCTTGAAAGATAAGCAGTTTTTAGTGTCATAATCTATTACTCCAACATGATAGTCATAATAGGCATTAGGATCGTACCATTGAGGGTATAGGGCTTTTTCTCGAGAACATAAATGGGAGTGACCAAGTGCCCCTAAAACACCTTCTGGTAAAGCTCATTGTAGGTCATAGGACTAGGATCAAACTGTTGTCTCCAAGGATTTGGTCCTTGGTTATTTGGAGGATTCTTAGCAAAAGGATTAGCATTTTGATTAGTTAAAGGTGGATTGTTTCATAAAGGATTTGAAGAGACAGTAAAGGTTGGATTATAGGTCATGGCATAAATCAACTGAGGAGGGTGAGGAACCATGACTAGATTAGGGTAAGGCATGCCGAGTAATACGGGCTAGGCACATGATGATGACTTGACTGAGTTACGTTGGCATAGCTTATGGTATTTGCCTCTCCTTCCTTTTTTTATGTACGACTAGCTTCTTGCTCAACCTAGATGATTCACCTTCTAATATTTAACCACTTTTGATAGTAACAAGACTGGTAAAATTCTTGGTGGTGTTCCCTGCCAATGTGTCATAATATAGGGTGTGTAAGGGTGTTGATGAATGTCATGGTCATCTCTTTCTTAGTCAAAGGGGCTAAACCAAGTTTGTTCCTCCCTCAATCACTGGGCATGTTGCCCAAAGCTTTGGGTAGGCTTCTTTTCCAAATGCTTGAGGGAGAACCAGTCGAGAGTCCAATCCGACACGTGTTGATATTGGCTCAAGAAGGCTCTAGCCAAGTCAGCCCATGATTGAATTTTGACATTATCAAGCTTGATATACCATCGAGCAAATACCTCGGTCAAGTTATCCTAAAAGTAGTGCATGAAAAGCTTTTTATTCTTCTCATACCCAACCATCTTTCTAAGATACATCCGAACGTGTATAGTAAGGTTAGTAATTCTGTTTAACTTCTTAAACTCTGGTGTTTTAAATTTGTGAAGAATGACAAGGTTAGACGATAGAGAGATGGATTCGGCGTCAATGGTGCCAAACTTATCACTTTCTTTGATGGCTTGAAAGTGTTTCTTTAATAGTTGATACGTATTTATTTCTTTAATAAACATTGCAAACTTTTAACCATTGATTTTCTCTCACTCATCATGGTCAAGGGTTATGGGATGGCTGAGAAGGCTCTCGTATTCACACTTTGGAATCTAAGCATTAATTGTGTAGTTGCTATGGGTTCAGATATATCACCAGTGGTACCAATAAGGCTAGCATAATGTTAGGTTATTGCTTTTGATGGGTTTCTTTTTTCGTAGCTTCAATACTGCTAAGGGGTGATTTTCCAATTTAGCTAGCTTTTTTTTTATATTTAAAAGCTAGCTTACCCTCTTTCTTTTGCTAAAGCTTTTATAAATTCCATAAGCTTCATAATATGAACTTGCATTTCATCTTGTCGATGAAGCATTTGGTCTTGAGACTCTTCATACATCAATTAGAATCACTTGATGTGTTCTCAGTGATCATTTTCCTTGGTCTGTCAGCCACGGTGGGTATTGTAACGGGGTGCAATATTTGGTTCCATGTTTTTTGAACGATTTTAGAATCCCTTGCACTTTATGACTATTCCTATATTAGACTCTTATAATATGTTTTTATTAATGATTGCTCTTGATGAAATGATGTTAAACATGGAATCATTACAATGAATGATTATTGATATGAATAAAGTAGCAAAAGAGTAGAGTCAGTTATGCAAATATGAGAGACAATTGGCTTGTAGGATAGCTTCATCAATAGTGTCTTTCATGAAGTAGGAGACGAAGTTTGATCACATATGATTGCATGCGAAGGTGTCTGACATGATTGCATTGTTTAGTCACATGTTTAAAAAAAATTGATAACTTATTAAAGACTAGGCTATTTTAACTATGTCCAGCATGTGTCTTTGAGACCTATATTACCCTTTTCTTGTGTCTTTGAGGCTTGACTAGGTTTAAGGATATTCGTATCTTCAAATTGCAGACCTTTAACCATGCTTTAACTTTTTAAAAAAAATCAAAGAATGAAAGTAAGCTGTTGTTTCATGATAGATACTCCCTTCTTGAACATTGAACCTTTAGCCAATTGTCCGATGATGATGATTATGATGCAAGCCATAATCAGAAAAAAAAAACAAAAGAAAAGTAAATATGTTAGTAACAAAACAAAATAATACGCACACAAATAAAGAATAAAAGAATGTAAATAACTTGTGGAAAATGCCTCGACAATAAGCATTACGATGCCTAGAAGCAGAGATAAAAAGTATCAGGACAAGTTAAGTACCCATGGATAGCATAATGACATGTTCAGGTTAAAATCGCCCTTATTGACATGATATGATACCTCTAGGGATAAAACTAAATGACTATGTGGCAATGTTCATTCATCATTACCTAGAGATAGCTATGTGTTAAGCTACCATTTAGGCAGCATAATGGTTTATTTGGGTTGATTGTGACTTAATTAAAGGCAATGTGAAGACTAGTAAGGGATGAGCTTCGCTTATTATCACTTGCTAACCAACAAAAGTTAACCGTTGATCGAACAGCATAATGTCATGACCTGACATTGACAAGACACATGTGGGCAACAAGGTACGTTCACTATTGCCTATATAACTATGGTATGTGGGAGTAAATGTTAGAAGTGTTTCCCTGAGTGTCCTTCTTCTCTAGTTCATTCTAGTAGCATTTCGATATGGCTCCACACTGTTTAGCTTCTAGGGCTCACTATATAGGTTTAGGTTGACATCTAGATATGTACCTGAATCACTCTTTCATTCACTAAGGATAGTCGAGGCACCTTGATCCTAGGCCCACAGTAGTGTTAGTAAAATAGGTTTTATCTGGTGGATGTATTTCCCTATGCAGATATAAAAGGGTACTCATAAGAGACATAGGTACTTGACACCCTTAAAGGTATTCTATACCTGTGCATAGGGGTATTCATGAAGATGGATAGCTCACTTCCTTTTAATAATTAGGATCTTAACCTCACAATGGAGTTTAGTGGGAGTCTAGATACAAACGTAAGTGCATAGTGTGTGTTGCGAAAATAGTCAGACCTTTTGTTTAACCCCATATTACCATATTTATTAAATCAAATCTATTTGGGAACAAAATGGCCCTTGATGATCACATGACAAAAATCACGACAAATAAAAGATTAGTAGACAAAAATGGAAGGGGATTATAGTTGAATATTGATTGAGAATCAAACGAAACAAGAACCAAGTAAGACACGATTATTGTAGGCCTGACTCTTTAAATTAGTCCCCAGTGGAGTCACCAAGCTATTGGCAATGTGCTACTTGCAAAGAAAGTGTGCATGACTTAAAAGTATTTTTCAATGAGAAAATGTCCTTTCGACTACGACTCTTCTTTTTTAATGTGATGGAAGTAAGAAAGTATGGACGGCTCTTGACCATGAAAAAGGACCATCGAATAAATCGCATGTCCAGCTAGTCTCAGGTGGCTACCACAAAGTTTCCAGCAAATAAGTTGCTATCGATCATCTAGGCTAGGCATGATCATATGCCTATTGAATCTAATATTCAAAGTTACAAAACTTAAAACATCAATTTGATGGTCTATGTAATTTGGAGATTCGACAGTTAGGTTTGGGAGCTGGTTATGTGCAAGAAGGTACAAACCTCATCGTAATGCTAAAAAATTGATGCCATTTTAGCCATGTCTTAACTTAGCTTTAGTTCCCTATTTTTGACTTGTCACTATTTAAATATAATCCCTTTCTTATGCACAAATTTGAATAAAATAAGCTCGCATTTTAAAAGAAAGAAATAATATTGCATAAAATAAATAATACAAAAAAAAAGAAAAAAAAGGATAATCAGAATATATCTCGTTATTATCATCAATTATCTAGAAATAATTGAGTTGACAATTATAGAGATGCCTTGGGATTGATTGACTAATCAGGGCAGGAAAATTGGGTTTGAATTTTGAAGAGTTTAAAAGAAATTCGAGAAAAATGAGTTTGCCAAACTTAAAATTAACAAAATTTTGACTATTTCTTGATAATTTTTTAAAAAATAGGGCTGGTGCATCCCCTTGGAAATCGAGGTTGGAGTATCCCTAAAGATGCAAATTTTGGTAATTTTTAAATTTGAATGAAATTTGTAAAAGTGGGGTTGGAGTATCCCCTAGGTTTAGAGTATCCCTATGGATGAAAACTTTGACGATTTTGGAGAGACAAGCTCAAAGGATTTATATTGATAAAAGTTCAGTGATTTCGTGATAAAATGACATTTTTGATAAATTCTTGATGAGATAGGTGATTTTTTTTATTAGAATGGAAATTAATAAAAATATAGGTGACATAACAAAGATTGTTCATGCCTTGATCAAGACTTATAGGGTTGATGCACATATTCTGACCTAAAGGACTAATCAGTGCCACTAAGAGGCATTTGAATGTCTCAAAGTGCGAATTTGGAAAAATCAATTAATTTCAACTAATGCTGAAAATAAAGGATAGCATCAAGCTTTCACTTTTTTTGAATTTATTTCAGGCAAATTTTGAAGGTATTAGGAACTGTATGAGGTGCCATTAGAAAGATGACTTGAAAAGGTTTAATAAAGAAACATTCTAAAAGTCCAAAACCTTCTGGATGTAAATAATTTTTGAAGTAGAGTCAAGCATGACACTAGCAACATGTGTAGAGGAAAGGGTATAGCTAACTTAGAAAAATTATTCCAGACTCATTCCAAATCATTAAATTGCAAAAAATACCTTTTCGAAAAAGAAATTTTATTAAATTTTTTAGGAAAAATATTTTAAAAATTCAAAAAAAGTTATCTAATGGGCCAAAATGGATGAAACATAATATAGGTCATTGATTCTAGGGGTTTCAAACAGCATTGATTTGAAAAATCATAACTCTCTTATCTGGAATGATCCAGAGGAAAACAAGATACCTTCGAAGGATAATTCGATGCCCTTTTCGGGAAAAATATCATAAAATTTTATAAAAATCATTTATAGTTCAAAAATAATTTTTTAAATCATGACTACAGTGCTGTCAAGGCAAAAACAAGAGAGTTTTCTATTTTTTCTAGTTTTTTAGGTCTAAACTCAAGCCATGGATATCCATATATCCATTATAGTAGAGAAATAGTGACTTGGGCTTTAAAGGTTCATCTTAATCCTAAACTGATTTGGGATGATGAAAAACCCATTGACCTTGTCACAAGGACTCTAAGCAAGGCACAAATAATTTGGAATAAGGAAGAAAGTATTTTTATTTTTGAAATAGGAATTTTGACCTCAAAAACCTTTGAATCGAAACATAAAGACTTGATTTCTCCCTAAGATTGAAAGATCAATGGTATGAAAAAAACCCTTAAGTCCATGTTAATCCTTATTTAGTGAGGTTAACATGGCCTTAACTTAGGGAAGTTTTTAGAAAACCAGATTTTGATCGCAAACAAGAATATTTTGATAAACATGAGATGGACCAAACATGACATTCATGTAAATGGGCATGGATAACATTTTTGGACGTGGAAAGATAACATTTTAACATGATATTAGAAACAAAAATGCAAGAAAATGATAATAAAATGCATGGACATATTAGTTTCATGAATAACAATAAGAATTAGGCCATGGAAATGTTGTGAACATGCTTTCACAAAGATGACCAACTAGCTGGAATTTTGTGGCAGCATGAAAACATATTTTCAAGAAAAGTTAAGCACATGGAAATAATAAAACATGTTAGAGGGGTCAATGACGTGTGAAATATCCTAAGTCTACCACTTCTAAGGGCACAAAATGCATGAGTTTTCCTAGAAAAAGAGTCATGGTTACATAGATTTTTGGCTCACTGAAGTGATAGAGATGATGAAAAATAGAAAATAAATGAAAAAAGTGAAAAAAAAATATAGCAACAACCTTTAAACCTTAGCCTTTTCTTTGATCAGTAGCTTTGACTTACTTTCCCCATCTCTTTTTTTGTTTGGCAGCAAAAGTATACAAAGAAAAAGCTTTTTGGTTATAATGTTGATGGAGAAGACTTTCAATGATGAAAGTAAATGAAAGGATGAGTTTTTGGAGGTCTTTTTGTAGGGTTTGAAGGAGTTACGAGAATAAAGTACTTGGTTAAAAGGGTAGAGAGCAATGGAATGATGTTTTTAGGAGTATTTGTGTTAGAATAAATGTCTAAGAATGAATGACTTCTATTCAGCTAAGAATGTTGGCCTTATATGACCATGTTGAATAGTGAGGACCACATAAAAGCAAGGGCATTTTAGGGTTTTAGTGTAGGTACCTTTTGTATGTACAAGGTATTATGCTTAGCTACCCAATAAATCCATTGGTTAGCTCAGCAAAAATAGTGGATCAAGGCCCCTTTTGGCAGTTGAGCAATGAAAGTCTATGGTTTCCCTCTAACAAATTGAATTAAGTTAAGCATATGTTCCTTGTTATAGCTATTTGGGCCTTAAAACTTTCATTAAAACTAATCATAAGTCCAATGATGAGGCCTGTTATGGATTTTAATTATTTTTAGTGCCAAAACCATGTCCAAATCGAATTTTCAAAACAATGGTGCAAGGGCTGAAAAAGGGCACAAAGTGGGCAAAAATGCCTTAAAGAATCGATACAATGCAAATTGTATTGATACATCTGAAAAAAAAACCCAAAATGTATTAATAAAATTACTTATTGATACATTTTGTCCAAAAATCGAATTTTAGTTACCATCAAGCCTTGTATCGATACATTTGGCCAATATATCATTGCATAAAGTAAAAGTATTGATACAAGCCTTATTTGTATTGATATAACCGATGCAATTTCAAATTTTGATGACTTAGAGGACCTGTATCATTACATCTAGGCCGTGTATCAATGCATTCATGCAAAAATGTGGATTTTTCATACGTATGGCCTTTTGAACATCTTATATTAGTTGGAAATGATGGATGACTGACCTATGCTTTTTGGTATAACCTCAGTGACACCTTGAATAGTGACCTTTGATGCCTTTTGTTTATATTTTCCTTAAAATGATCCTAGTCATTTCAAACCTTCCTAAAAAAATTCTACCTAGGCAAAACGGCACCAGCAGTCATCTCTATTTTTTATTTTTATTTTTTAATTCTTTTACCTTTCAATTATGTCTTAGGATGCAAGAAATTGGCCCAAACAAAATAAGGTATCTGCACTGAGTAAAGATCAAAATTTGAGTTAACACATAATTAATAAGGTACCGATTACTATACATCATGAGAATGATCATTCCTTACTCGTAATGGTAACTAACTCCTGAACCATTTAATGTGGTCTCCAGTATAAATGTGAACCTCAGAAGTTTATTTTAAAGGGTTTCATAACCTTGAAAATATAAACTTTGATAGATGACCAATCGCACCTAACTAAAATAGACTGGTGACAACTCCAAGATAAAGGGTCGTTTCATGATGACTATGTAGGGTTAGGTTAAGTGAGCGGTTCATTTCGACAACTTAATCCCCAAAAATAAAAATAATAATAATGATATGGCCCTTAGAAATAAAACATAATGATATATATTGATATATATATATATATATACAGGAATGAAGGGTACACCTACCTTTTAAGTCTAGCTAGTCAGGATTTATATCCCAGCCACAATGCAACATGTGGTACTACAAGTTTGAGAACTGATATACATGATTGGTATACTAAAACTTATTTCATAAACACTTGCATGACTTACACTAAATGGAGTTCTCATACAGGTCATGTTCGTGAACTTGTTCCCATAAAACAAGCACCTATATCTTTCCCTAAGTATCTCTATAATTCAACTTCTATGAGATAGAAGTGTTGCATAAATCAAATGTATGGAGTCTTAGCATATGCTAGTCTTTGCGCATTATTAATGCCCTGTCTTGACTATATGATGACTAGCGATGTTTTTAGAAACATGACTTTGATGCATAAGGATCTTATTGTAGGAACTTATTACCAACTTTGCAAAGCCGTTGGGTTTCATGGACTTCATCCAATTATGTTTGCATGAGTGTCCATCATGCCACTAACATGAAAGAAAAACTTGAATCACAAACTAAAGTAATTGGTTTGTATTATTAACTTATATATGCCTCATACAAGCTGAATGGCTCTAAGGTAATACACTAACATCTCCCACTTGCGCTAAGCCAATTGCTAATGCATCTAATGCCAAACTCTTTTGATTAGCAATTATGTTTCAACTTGGACAATGCCTTAGTACTATGTGAGAATATGTTTCAATTACATTTATGGCAATCTCATTATCAAAATCATTAACTATTCAGATCACAATGAGACCCAGATTCCAATCATATGGCTTAGTTGTTACTTTAGCAACCATAGGAATCTATTAATAGGTTGTAAGCTAATGATCTAAACAAAACTTCTTTTGTTAGCCTAAACAATAGAGTTTGCTTATGACCTTTGGGGTATTAACATACAATCCTCTCTAGTTTGGAATATTTTCCAAATAATTGTATTTGCAACATCATGGCTATTTATCACCAAGTCAAATTATGATCATTAACTTTTAAAGAATCATAAATGCTTCCTACTAAATCCAACATGTGTATATTTAAAGGGAATTGGATTCAAAAACTATTTTTAAATCCTATAGATTATAGATTGTTTACTGTTCTTAATACTATTGCAAAGTGTATTTTTTAGAATAATGTGACCATAACCTAAAATATATTATGTGATTAATGATTTACTTAATGAGGATTTAATCTAGGTTTGGCATCGAAAGCCAGCAATCATTCTTAACTGGTATGTAAATGCCAAAATAAACATCTGATGTTTATAAATCAAGATTATGTTTCAAAAACATTAATCAAAAAGGAAAGCTTTAATCAACATGGACAAGGTTGCCATTACCTATGGTCCATCTTTACTACTCTTTTTATTTGGGTCTTACAATATGTCATAATATTTAAGCACTAACTTATAGGTATCATAAAGCGAAATAATCTAATATTAAGATTTCTACAAGTCTCCTAAATTTGATCATATCAAAATATTACTTGAAATCTTTACTTTTTAATCTATCCTCCATGTTGGCATATTCCCCTATCATCTTCATTGTCTTTCTTCAAAAGAAACTATATGGATAATGCATGGATCATGATCCATCTAAAGTGCTTGAGTCTTGGAAAATATCCTATCATATAAGGCCTTATTAGGCTACCTTTTGACATCTTGCTTAGGAATAATTCCTTAAAGATGTCAAACCTTTCATTATGAATTATCGTTGTAGAACAATTCTTTAAGCTTTTGATGATTTCATGGGCTTAAATAGCAACTTGCTTTTCTTAGAGTTTAAGCATCATACTAGCCATCATCGTAATATAGCTTCAACAAGGTTATTAATATGAACTTAATAGATTGCCCTTGACTCGATGGGCTATTCTAGGATATGCCTTTTAATATGGGACCAGATAATGGAGTCTGGCCCATTAAAACTTATTAAAGTCATGTATGCTACTTAGCGATAGTCTATGAGTCATGTTATGCTTATGTCCATTGTGAACCAAAACATTTTATGGTTAATAGTTTACGATTTCAATATTAATTAACGTTTTACAATTTTAATGATTGTCCTCATTATGTTATTGAGATTACAACCCTTAACCATAATCTGAGAAGTTTAACATTTGAAACTTCTTAATGAGCTAGGACTCCTTTCATCCCTACATGACCTTGAGTGACTCAACAAACCATGTGGAAACTAATTAAGTAGATAACCTACCAACTGCATCTCTGTGTAAGTCCTAGATTAGTTAGCTGGCAGCACTTTATCTAAATACATCATATGTATTTCACTTAACCATTGCCTTTAATGCTATGTAGTCAACTTTCTATGCATTTGGACAACATGGCATTAATTGAGTAAGACCCCCCATTCATAACTAAAGCAGCTTGAAAGGAAAAGAACTTGAGTGACTCAATAAATCCTCGTGGCTAAAACTTGAGTATCTAATTATGAACAGTGAAAGGCGACTAATCATGCTTAAGCATGGACTTAATACTTTGCAAGGGAATTTTATCATTTATCTTAGGTCTCATTGCTTTGTTTGATTAACATGCTTAGCATTTATTCAACCATATATCACATATATATAAATTCAAAAGTAAATCTAGCACATGTAATCTACTAGGATGATTATGGATTTTATCTATGTAGTTTCCATGAGCCATTAGAAAGCTAGTTGGTCAAGTTCCTAGGGATATCATACAAGGTTTTCACAAGTTGTAATGATGATCTCCTTGGTCTTTTCTTCTTAGCGCTATCTTTTTTACATCTGGGATTTACATAAATTCTAATCTTTAACCTATATCTAGATCTACAAGTCCTATGTAACGGTTACGTATCTCTGTAAAAAACCTTGAGCTACATTCGAAGGGAGTTAGATGAAAAGAGTATTTACCACCTAGAATTAAAAGAGAAGGCAAGGTTCACAAACTCTATTTATAAAATAAATACCAAAAAAAAGAAAAATTCAACCATCCACAACCTAGCAATACTAAGGTCTAGTCCATAATCATCCTTATGCTAACATAATCATATTATAAACATGAAACAAAATAAGCATAGCCAATATCACTTGGTGATCTTGTGTGTCATTTGCATAAACCTCATCAAACAATTTGAGATGATTTATCCGATTATTTAGTAATTTTAATTCTTTACTTAAAACATTTTTAAGTAAACTCCCTAACTTTTAGAAAGATTACCTTGAATTGAACATCAGCTAACTTTTAGGTTGTTTGTTTTAACTAGCATATTATCTAATTTTAGATAACTTTGTCTTCATTTGGGCAAACCATCCTTTTTAGGAAATTAAGTATGTTGTTTGTCTTAAATAGGACATTATCTAATTTTTAGATAACTTTATCTTTATTTAGATAGACTATTTAACATGAATATTTCCTAAAACAATTAGGAAACTTGATTTTAAAATTTTTTGAAGTATTAGTAATTGATTTATATTTAATTTAATTAAGAAATAATTTTTTTACATGATTAATATTTATTCTATCACATTAGAACAAATCCTAATCAAATTAAGATTAATCATTTAAATTAATAATATATTTTCAATTAAAACTATCCAATCCATGTCTTAAACATATTTAAGAAATTATTATAGTTGGATAATTAGGTGTCTAATGATAAATAGGAGTCTTGATGGAACTCATACTCTTAACGAGAGAATTACCAACCTCTTACTAACATTTAGCAAATTTTTTTTTTAAAGTTTTCGGATTATTTTGATCTAATCATATCAAACTTAAAATTTCAAGAAAATGGACGTTTTATGAATCCTACTCCAAGTAAGAGAAGGTGGTGTATTAAGTTTCTTAGTCTCACTAGGATTTGATCCCACCATGCTTCCTATTCAAGCTATCTTGGTCTAACTCAAATTCTTTCATCTTCCTCCTAATAAACCTCTTAAAATACAGCAATTTTGCTACCATGAATGTTTTACTAAGGTACCAAGAGTGAAGATGAAGTGCCGCACACATCAATTACATCTAATGCACTAGACATGGCCCAAAATTGAAACATTTTCAACTCTGATTTTAACCTAATTTTTGAGCAAGTATTATAACTTTTCATGACACTTTCAAGGTGGAAAAGCAAGGAAAAAGTCATACTAACGGCTGCTAAAAATTTTAGCACCATTAAAACACCAAAATAGGGTCATCCTAACAACATTCAACACCAAAACATTGACAAAATGACTCTAATATCAATATAATTAGAAAAAAAAACATATTTTAAACTAATTAATATTGATAATGAACATGGATTAATTGTTGGAAATCTAAAAATTAAAAAGAAACAATTTCTTTAATTTGTTTAAATTCAAGAAATGAATCAGAACAATATCGAAATAACTTGGAATGCTTAAGACATGTTAGAACTTTAATCCAAATTAATTAAAATAGTTTTATTCAATTATTTAAACATTTTTAAACAAGATTAAAGCCAAAAATTACATGATTTATAAATTTAAAAAATTAATTAAAAATAATTTTTTAAGAATTTTACCAAAGCCAAAAATTACCAAATCAACTTATAAATCAATCAGATTGATTATAACCAAAAACCGACATGCTAAACAACATGCAATTTACAAACTTTAGGCTTTAGTACTATTAAAAAGAAATCCTAGACTCACGCTCATCGATATAACATAAAATTTTAATTAGAATTAAACAAAAGTAGCTAAAAGTAACAAAGAAATACTTGGATTACCTCAGATTCTAGGAAAAGATGTACATATGATTTAATTGCAATTTAAAACATAGATCCGCTATAAATCATACCTACTTAGAGACTTATAACTCTAAGTGCACCGATCCCTACATGAACGCACTATGGCTTAGTTACTATGATTTCTTCTCAAAGACAAAAGCAGTCTAAGTGCTTTGCCTCTAACCGAGATCTAAACGGATGCCTATTGGAGCCTTTGTGAGATCCAGTGGTTTTTCTATGCTAGCCAGAAGGCTTTTCAAGCCTTAACCAAAGGATACATCTAATATGTTCAAATATGAAGTGATTTGAGAATTATTCCCACACCTATTGCACCAAGAAGAAGGAAAAACAACCTTATAAAAAAGTAACTATTTTTTGCAAATCCCAATAAATTATCCAAAAATCCTAATTTTTAATTTTGGTTGATTCCTTTAAGATAAAAAACTAATTTTCTTCTTTAGCTATGATAAAAAAACAATATAAGACCACTCAGGAATGCAAATTGGCATAATTAGGCTTAGAGAAGCAAGTGTGTTACAATTTGGCCAATTTCACAAATTTGTGATTTTGAATACTAGAAAACTATTTTCTACTTCTGTTATATCAAAATAATTCAAGATCTCTCAGAAAAGGCAAACACAAAGAAAGTTTTAAAAAGTCAAAAATTGACCAAACCCCCTTAGAAAAGATGGGAACATGGGGCCTAGGGTTTTTATTTCCTCTCAATTAGCCAAAAAGACTTAATAATGTATTTAAATACATCTTGGGCTAGGTTAGGCTTGACCGATATGTCAAACTCAACCATTAAGTCACCTTTAAAGTTGGCGCCACTTTGGAGTGTTCCTTGGAGCTCAATTTTAATTAGTTTGTTCAAGATTGGGCCATGTAGACACCTAGTTTTGTTAGAGCCCCTTCCCTGATAGTCTAAAATATTCCAGAACCAAGCATTTAGCAGTTGCCTAGTGGCGGTAGATTTTCTAAAGGTGGAATGGACATTTTAAGACCTATTTAGTTGTGCTTAAATGATTGCAGGTGCACGGACAACATTAGTAACATTTTAAGGGTCACAGAGAGTTAATCTCAGAAAAAAAGATGAATATTAAGGTAAATAATTAGCCTTTAATTTTACTCTTTTAAAATTTTGAAATTTATTTCTGCAGATATTATCACGATCAAATTGCCAATTTTTGAGAATTTCTTGTAAAATGTGAGAAGTTGATCGTCTTCTATTTTTACCGATATCAGTGTGGTATTTTTGTCAATATGCATTTTGAAAAACAAAAAATA
Source organism: Adansonia digitata (assembly GCA_029448705.1). Taxonomy (NCBI): domain Eukaryota; kingdom Viridiplantae; phylum Streptophyta; class Magnoliopsida; order Malvales; family Malvaceae; genus Adansonia; species Adansonia digitata. Next base: position 14,311 of record JAQSVH010092148.1, on the reverse strand, counting down.
TTCAAGGAAAAATTCTTATTGGCATTTTATACCATAAGGTGTTAAGTTGTCCATTTTAGTAATTAATTTTGAATTTTTCAGGATACCATAAGTGCTATACTCGTGAAATCTTTCTGGTAAAAATTGTTCTATATTTCAGGTTTTCATCTTTATTATTTTTATAAATTAATATTTTGATTAACGTGTTGAATAAAATCCATTTTCATAAATTTTGAACATAGTTTTAGAATTTTTCCGTTTTTTAGATACGGAGTTTTCTACTCTGTGAATTTTTTGAGAAGATTTTTTCAAGTTCATAATTTTTAAAATTCTTCAAAAATTTTCATTAAATTCATATTAAATCATTTTTTGAAAATTCAATTTATTTTATAAGTTTTGCATTTTTCATGTAACAATTTTCCCTAATATAGGTTTTTCTCAATGAGATTGGAATTTTAATGGTTTTTTTTAACATTAAAACTGATTTTGTTATTAGAATAAGTTAAACTTATCATATGAAATTTTATTTCAAATACAATTTTTTTACAATGTAATCCTTATATTTAATTTTTATGGTATAATTTCACATAATATATATAAACATATTCCAAAATTATCTAGAGCTTGATGATGTCATGGATGGCACAAGCCACAAAATGACAAAAGTAATTAATTTAAATCAAATCAAAATAAAAAAATAATGATTAATGAAATACATATTAAATAAAAATTCCTAAAAATCTCTAGGAAAGCTTCGTCCAAGGGTCTTTTCTCCATGTTTTGACCGACCTTCTTCCCTTATAAAGAGGGGATGGTTTTTTTCATTTCAAGACTTTAGGCTTTAGGAAGAAAAAAACAAAGAAAGTAAGACAACGTTTGATTTTTTAAACTTTCTAAGGTAAATTTCTTGTAAAATTCTTAATTTTTGTTCATTTCTTGTTTGAATATTCTTTTTAATGAGCCAAATGAATACTTGTGCTCATGAATTTTGATTCATGTTGAAAGGCCAAGTATGATGGCTATGATTAAAGTTTTAGATTTTGGTTGTTTTAGTTAATTTTTATTAGAAATAGTTTAATTTTCTTTTAAGATTATTTGTGTTTGTTGATACGTATATAGTTATTTTCATGTAAACATGTTTATATAATTTTTCTTAATATTTCCATGTTGTTTTTTATTGATTTATTCATTATTTTTTATGTTTCTATGCTTATTTACACTTAGTATAAATTCTAAGATGTAAATATGTTAATATTTACGAAATATGTGATGAAAAAAATATTTTTGCTAAAAAAACATGCTGGTCGAATCATGTAGGAGCTGATTTTGTGATGTTTTGATTTTGTTTTGCTTATTTTGTAAATATGAAAATCTTAGGGACTAAATTACCAAAATTGCACAACATTTTCTATGGCTATCCAAGCTTGTCGAATTACTTGTAGGCAGCTTTAGAAATGTTTTTGTACTTAGTGTAACATATTTGAATGTGTTTTAAGCATGTTTTTACCATTTTGGGACTACTTTGCAATTTTAGAAAGTTTAGGGACTAATTTGCAAAATGTAAAAAAAAAATTGTGGCCATAGTTGTTTGGCCAAATCACTTTCATGATTTACGGTGTGGTTTTTATGATTTTTCATGATATGTTTTGTGTTAATTTATGATTTTCTATTGTGTAGGGACTAAATTGTAAAAATAAAAAATTTTGTTTCAAGGTCATCCTTGCTTGGCCAATCGCTTGTATGTACTTGTGCAAGTGTTTTCATGTTTATTTTAATATGTATGAATATGTTTTAATGCATTTTTCATCATTTTGTGGCTGTTTTGTAATTTTAAAAAATTTAGGTACTTATTTGTAGAATTGTAAAATTTTTGCTCTAAGCCATAGGTACCTGGCTGAATTTATTATATGATCTTAGGTAATATTCCCATAATTTTTTTGTGATGAATTTTGTGTTTAGTTCTGATTTTACTTTGTATAGGAACTAAATTGCAAAGTTAGAAACTATTAGGCATCATTTAGAAAAACTATTTATTTTTGGATTATTGTGATATTTTTGACATCCTAAGAATACTTCTAACATTTCCTATGGTCTTCCGTAAAGGTGTAGAAATTATTAAAGTTTTTCATATTCTGCCAGTTTTTCATTAGGTACAAAATGCAATTTTGAAAAGCTCAGGGACCTAATAGCAATTTTTGCATTTTAGGTCATTTTTGATATTTAAGTTACCCATGGAAGTATAATTATCATTTCATATCATTTTCCAGCCCTCTAGGTTACCAAGAGACTTAGATGTTGAAAGTACATCATAAGGGTATTTTAGTAATTTTTTAGAAATGAGTATTATGTGATCACCAAATACTTCTATGTTGAAGGTGTACAGTAGGAATAGGTTCATTTATTTATGATGTCATCCAACCCTCTAAGTTATCAGGATGCATATAGGTCGATGGTACAACCTAAGGGTATTTTAGTAGTTTCCCTAGAATCGAGCCCTTTATGATCACTGGGATACTTATATGTTGAAGGTGTATAATAAAGATAGGTTTGTCTTTCATAGAGTAATCCAGCCCTCTAGGTTACTGGGATACTTAGATGTCGAAATGAGACCTTAGGAACATTTTATGTTAGAACCAAGTCCTATGTGATCAATGAGATGCTTAGACATCGAATGTGTACAGAAAAAATAGGTTCATTTGCTTATAAAGTTTTAGAATCTTTAGGGTATCGAGATACTTATATGTCGAAGGTACACCTTACTAGCATTTCATTAATTTATTTTTAGAATCAAGTCTTTTAGGGTCACGAGATACTTTTACATCAGAGGTGTACTTTAGAGGACATGTTGGTTATTAGAATCCTTAAAGTCGAGTTTAGTACACCTTGTTAAACCGAGTCTTAGGATAATTATTAATATTTATAATAAAATCAAAATTTTTGAAGATCAAGACAATACCTCTGATATTAAAATAATATGTAGAATTTCTCTCAGCATATGAGAGGGGTTTTATGGATTATTTTAATGACGAGATATCTTTTTCAAAGTGAAAATTGAGATTTTTTTTCAACTTTCAAAAAAAGAAAACCTTTTTTATTCCCCTAATTCTCTAGTGGGGTACAAAAAATATTTTGATATTTAAAACCTTTTGTATTCCACCAACTTTCTTGTGGGGTATGAAAGGGAATGATGAAAACCTTGGTATTCTTTAAGTTTTTTGAAAGGGTGCAAAAGATATTTTGATTTTCAAAAATATTAAAACATAATTTTCTCATTTGGAATAATAAAAAAATTTCATAAAATTTTACTTTTAAATATGGAAATTATAATTAAATATCGAATATTGAAATTGAATAAAAATCAAAATTTATGTTAACACATGATTAATAAGGTATTGATTACTGAGCATCATGAAAAGGTTGATTCTTACTTGTGATTGTAACCGACTCACAAACCCTTTCATGCGATCTTTGATACGAGCAAAGACCTCAGAGTTTTAAGGGTTTAAATGTTTCGTAACCCTCAAAATGTGAACTTTGGTAGGTGACCAATCTCACCTGGCTAAAATAGATTGGTAGCGACTCCAAATAAATGGTCATTTCGTAACAATATTTAAAGTTAAGTCGAGTGAGTGATTCATCTCAACAACTCAAATCCCCAGACATGAAGAATAAAGAATAACAAAATGATAATAATATGAGCCCTTAAAAATAAATGAATAAGCATATATAGATATGTATAGGAACAATGGGTCCACAATCAGGTTGGTCAGGATTCATATCCGAGCCATGTTGTGAAAGACCTTAATAGTAACTTATTAATATTTTAGCCCAATAGCACACCAGGGATAGCTATTTCAAGTGCCTAACCTATGAACAAGCCCAATTTGAAGTAGTTCACAGCTAAACTCCCTTGACTTGATAATTAGAGCTTTTAGCCCAAACTCTTAATTTATATGTTAAATAATTTAATACATAATTAAATTTTCTAACCCAAGCAAAACAATTTTTGCTTCATGTAAATAATGTTAAATAATTAATTAACTAATTATTAAATAATTTATTTAGTTTTTTGAATACAATTATTTGGCTTTATTTAGATTTATCTCTAGAACCAAGTCTACAAATAGACATTATCTTAATAAGATATTCTTATTTTTATTGCCATATTAAGATATCATTAATTTGATTTCATAAATCTAATTTATGTCTTTAATAATACTTAATTGAATTAATTCAATTAAGTTTTCTTTATTATACTTTTTATTTAATTAAGTCATACTTAACTAAATCCCAATTTTAATCCAATAGATCACTTTATTATGTGTGATTCATTAGGCATCCATCATAATAGTAATAAATATAATTACCAAATTAAGTGTATTTATATTTATAGACCAATATTGGCCTCTGGCAAGGCATCATGGCCACTCAGTTTGTAGGAGGAGTCAATATGACCTCTTAAGAATACTTTTAGTAATTAGCCTCTTAGTGTACTTCAGTCCTTTCACTAGATATTTATGAAAGACCATGAGCGTTGTATAGTGTCTACTCATGTATTAATTCATATTAGTTCCTGTAACTTTTAGCTAACCTTATGAATTTAGAGAAACAATTTTTCCTAAATTCTTTATGCATTGGCCACTGACTTTATCTAGTTAACCAAAGCCAATAACATATCAGATATGTCTCCAATGTCACTTGAAGTGATGACTCCTCCCTGCATCACTCATTCATACACCATATGCTTCATGCCATTCCTAATACTACCCTTATGTTGGCATCCATCAATTGTTAACCCGTTCTTAATGAGTCAAAGTATAAAACTCTCCATACAAGATGATCTGATATCAGAAGTCTGAGGACTAATATACACGACAAGCACATGAGAACATATTCCATAGACATTTGAGTGACTTATACTAAATGGAGTTTTCATATGGGCCATGTTCAGTGAACTTGTTTCCATAAAACAAGCACCTATATGCCATCCCCAAGTATCTGTATACTTTAACTTCTATGAGATCAAAGAGTTACATGCATCAAATATATGGAGGCTTAGCTATGCTAGTCCTTGTGCATTGTTAATGCACTATCTTGACACTATGATGACTATGAATGTTTTCAAAAACACAACTTTAATGCATAAGGCTCTTATTGTTGTAACTCATTACTAACCACTGTGCTTGATGGGTTTCATCTAGTTAATGTTTGCATGAGTGTCAACCATGCCACTTACACAAAAGAAAACCTTGAATCACTAAGGTAATTAGTTTACATTATTAACTTACATATACCTTGTACAAGCCGATTGGTTGTAGGACATATACTAACTATGTGCTGGTTCTGAGATTGAATGAAGATACCGTAATGGAAATCCATGCATATCTATCACCAAGATTGATATTTTTTAACAATGGCATAATATCAATTGGCCATTTTGAAGCCAAGCATACTCTTCATTCTTAAACTATTTGAGAATTCTAATTCAATCAAGAAAAACTACCAAATATTTTTCTAATAGACAGGTCAAAGATGCCTTATTGGTGAAAATACTCTTGGAGCCATCCTTTATCAAAAACACATATATAACCATACTAATCACACTTCTATCTACGCAGTGAGAGATTTCTTCCTCAACCATTGCATTCAATTTTTTTTTCCTAAGATCGACCTTAACAAAACATCCTCTAGTTTCTGTTCATAATTCCCTAGAGAACTATTTTGCATTAAAAATTCTTATTGGCTTCCGTATACGAATAGAGGCACAACATGATCTTTATTCCTCTCCCACACTAGTTTGCCAAATCTTCAAAC
>JAQSVH010091829.1:0-31720 GCA_029448705.1 Adansonia digitata | reverse complement strand
TTTTAAGTTTCCTAACTTGGCATAATTTATTAATAATATTATTATATTCTTTACAATATTTTTTTATAAAATATGAACTTGAAACATCCGATTATAAAATTGTGTTTTTCCCAATGTTATTTAGCAATATTTTTTATTTAGTAGATCCAAAACTTTATAATATTTTTTAATTATTATTGTATTATTTTTTATAAGTTATATTAGTATAAGATTTGGACTACAATTCTTTTAATAATGAAAAATATTTTTCCCTTAATGAAAATTAACTAGTCAATTTTAAAATTAATTAACTAGTTTCATTTCAAATTAAGTTCCACATAACTTTGCTTTGAATATCACTAAAACAATTAAATTCTAAAATTGAATAAATTGCCATTCAAAATATAATTTTAATATATGTTTTTAAATAGTTTTTATTATTATTTTATTATTTTACCTTTAATCGAATATCCTTAAAATTTTTAACATATTTTGTTTTATTCTCTCACACAATTCTATCAACAACTAACATCTCTTTCATCTTCTATTAATTCTTCTACAACCAGGTGCTAATTAATGGTTAGTCCAAAATTTCATAATAACAAAAATTTTACAATCAAATACATTTATTTATTTTATATATAGATATATTCACATACAAGTACATCTAATTAGTGTTTTTATAAACTTCTTCTAGTTATTAGAAGGGATAGGTAAAAGTTGTAGTGTATAGGATATTAATATCGGTGCATATCCCTTTTTAGGATCCAACTCATAATAGTTAGAGATAGTGAACAAAGCTGTGGTTCATTCAATATTAGCTTACCACACCTCTATTTTAGGGTAAAGGCTAGGGGTGAGAAATGAAAATTAACTTAAACAAAAAAGCTTAATGTTTCTTCATCTTTAAAAAGTTTTTAAAAGAAATTCTCTTACAATAGAAAAAAATGGAATTATTTCAGAATAAAAAAACGTTAGTGTAAAGCCATGCAAGCCAATTATTGCAGCTTGTATGGCATTACCACTTAGTAATATTCATCTAAACAAACAGTATACTTTAATTCATATGATGTTATTTGATAATTGTTAAGCATATCTTATGTAGATAAAGCCCATGAAATGCATTAGTTTTGCAAAGAAATTGTAATCAGCCACCATTGTGGGATTCTCATACATCAAAGTCATGGTTTTAAAATGTTCCTGGTCATTGTACTATCGAGAAAGGGCATTGACAATGCACAAACAGTGGCATATGTTAAGGCACCGTGCATTTGATGCAAGCAACTAATCTTTTAAGTTGAAGAATAGAGATACTTAGGGATAGCACATGGGTGCTTATTAAGTAGAACAAGTTCATTGAACATGTCTGGCTATGAGAGTTCCATTTGGTATTTCAGTCAAATATCTATAAAAATACTCTCAGTTGTCAATAATGTAAGTGATCCTTAAACTTATCATACTAGGTCATCTTGCATGTGGATTCTCACACTTAAAGATCATCACGAAGGGGTCCATAATAGATGGATGCTTATGGTAAAGTGGTTTTGGGTATGACATGAAGCATACTAAAGGTGGATGAGTCGTTCAAAAATGATTCATCACCCTAAGTGATATGAGAGCATATATCCTAATTATTCTTGGCCTCTGTTAACCCAAAGTCCTTGGCCAAGGTAATAATGGTAAAAGAGTTAACTCGTAGAGGTTGCATACTAATATAAAAAAGGTTAAAAGTAGACATTGTACCAAGCTCTTGTCCATTTTAAGATACATGATGAAAAGATTGAATTATATTGAGATACTGTACACCGAAGGGCTTGTCAAACCGTATTCACATTCTTTACATATTGGGTGGCCATGATTCATTACTAGATATCAATCTTGCTCTATAAATATAATTTTCTTAATTGGGTAATTTATATTTATTGCCAACATGATAAGGACTAATGGATCACACACATAAGGGTGATTAGTAGAAATTAAAATGAGATTGGGATTATATACATAATATAAATAAAAGTTACTTAGACCCAATTTGTACTAGTTCAAGTGGGCCAAGAACTAAACTATAAAAGGGCTAATAGTTGGCAACAGTTACCCTAGGTATAAAAACCCTTGTTTGCTATCCCTTAGGAGAATTAGACTTAGTTTATGCGGCCCTAAGACTTTTCTAAGGCTATTGGCACAATTCCTTTGAATTCCTTAACAAGATTGCACCAACTTCATAAAATTGGAGAAAGTTGTTTTCTTTTTCTAGTTTTGATTATAGATAAGGCAAGTTCTAAGGTTGAGGGAAGATTTATGAAATCTAAGCTGCTAGCAAGATTTCTAGCAAACAAAGCCTTTCCTTTTTAAAGGGTTTTTGGATTACTTGTGTAGATAAATGTTGAGGCTAAATACTTGGACAGCTTTGGTTTATGATAGTTGAGCTTGGTGTACAAGTTGTTCTGATCATGGAATTAATCATAGACATCTCTAGGTTGAGGTATGATAAATTTTAAATGTTTCTTTAAGTTCTGATTTTAAAGATTAATAAAAAAACCATGCAAGATGATTCAATTTATTATCCAAATCTTTTGTTTTCACTGCTACCTTTATAATTTAATTATAAAAATTACAATCTGATTATTTATCGACCTAAGACTTCTTACAAGTCGTATTAGAGCCTTCTTGTATTGGTTTGGTTAATCTTGTGTTTTACTTATTACCCATTGCAAAATCGTTTTGATTTTGATTTTTTTGAATTATTTCATGCTTTAAAAATTTTATAAATTGTTTTCAATTAATTTTTTAATTTTTCATCACATTAATTTGTGTTTATTTTCAATATTAATTAGTTTAAAATATAATTTTACTAATTAAATTGATGTTGGAGTTATCAGTTGACAATTTGTTGTTGATTAAGCTTATTTTCAGTAGCGCTGAAATTTTTAGCAGTTCTTCATGCAATTTCTTCCTTGGTTTTCCACCTTAAAAGTGTCACAAAAAATTCACAACACTTGTTAGAAAATTTTGGTTAAATTCTAAGTTGAAAACATTTCAATTTTAGGTCATATCGGCTACGCTAGGTATGCTTAATGTGTTGGCACCTTTTTTTTTTTCCTTTTTGGAACCTTGGTGTGGCATTTATGGTAGCAAGTAGTTGCGACAATTTACTATATTTTTTAGGGGTTTAGTGGGAGGAAGACGATGGTGATTGAGTTTAACTAGGATGGCTTAAAATAGCCATGCATGAAGCAGACTCCTAATTAGACAAGATATGTGTTATGCACCATTTCTTTACATAATTACGGAAGTTTAATCCAACTTGGATTCTTGGTATTTGAGGTCTGATATGATCATATGAAGATGATCCAAAATAAAAATAAAAATAAAAAATATATATTATTTGTTAGAAGTCAACAAAATTGGTGTATGGACTTCCCTAAAAAGTTTAGTTCAATTAGGACTGCTAGTTATCATTAAATACCTATTTATCTAATTGTAATAATTTCTTTAAAATGTTTAAGATAGTGAACGTGAGTGCAACGAACAGCAACCTGTACATGAAATCCAGCTTTCTTTATTACAAGCTGGGATAAGATTACTGAGACAATATAATCTATGACGAAATCATACAGCTATGCTAGGGCGAGCAGTGCTGCTGCTTGGAAGTCACCCCCTTTGATCCTGCCTTGTTAGTCATCCGTAGAGCTATAAGAGCTAATAGGTAAATGTAATAAGCATGAAATTAAAATTCAACTAAATTGTTTAATTGAAAATTATATTCAATTTAAATGATTAATCATACTTTTAAGTAGGATTTGTTTTAATATGATTAGAATAAATGTTAATCATGTAAGAAAATTATTTTCTTAATGAAATTAAATATGGATTAATTATTAAACTTTGAAATATGGTAACTTGAATTTAAAACATATGTTTATATGTTCATAATTGTTGTAAATGTATCAAATGATTATGGACTAGGCCTAATATGATTGTGAATAGATGGTTTATTGTTAATGGATATTTAAATTTTTTTTAAAACAAGGTTTGTGAACCCTACCTTATCTTTATTTTTCTCGAGAGTTGTAAACCTCTTTTCTCATCTAATTCCCTTTGAATATAACTCAAGGTTTCTTTATTACAAATGTAATTATATTACATATAATTGTAAAATTAGGAGTAGTTAGGATAGATTTTTGTAACTTGAAGATAGGAATCTAAAAAAAGACGCCTTAAAGCCCGAGAGATTGCAAAAAGCTTATGAAGACTTTGTATGTAATCATCGAGGAATTGATTGAGCAATTTCCTTTGATGCCTCAAGGAAATTGCATTAGAATAAAATCCATAATCATTTAAGTAATATGCGTGATAATAGATTTATTTTATGTGATGTAATAATTGCTATGCACGTAAATATGATAAGAACTTAATTAAAAGATAAAATGAACAAACAAAATCCCTCATATAATATTGAGTCACATGCTTCGTATGATTAAGAGCCTTCCATTGTTCATAACAAGATACCCACGTTCTGGTCATTGGAATTTGTTAAGTCACCCAAGGTGTCTCTCGTTCGAATTGTTTTGAGTTTTAAATAAAGGGTCTTACTTAACTAATGCCATGTTGTTTGGATACATATAACTTGGCCACATAGCATTAGGTGTTATGGTGAGGTGAAATGCATATGATGCATTTACACAAAGAGTTGCCACTAACTGATCTGGGAGTTGCTTAAACATGAAATTGGTAAGTTATGATACCTACACAACTAGGCTTGTTGTGATTTATTGAGTCACTTAAGGTTACAATATGTTGAAAAAGGTCTCAGTCCACTAAAAATACCTTGAAGAGATTTTTGAATAGTAGTGAGGGCTATTATTTTAAAACCTTAGTGAGAAAACCAATAAAAATTTAATACCTCATCATTATTGGTTTAAAACATTAATAATTAATTATACTTTTTGCATAGTAGGTTGTTGACAATGATATTTATATTAATTGAATTCCAAGGCATACTTAATGCCATTAGCCCAAAATGTTTGGATTGGTATGATGAATTGAAAAATATTCTCAACAAAATGAAGGTTGCTAATTTCCATATTAATATGATTGAGTTGAATTACTCTATTGTTGATTCAACCTCTTGGATAATTGATTTAGGATGAGAATCACACTTATATACTAACATAAGCTTGTTAAAGAATTGTTAAAATTTGGCTTTAATGGGGTAGTTCTTAGCAGGGGCAATAGATCAAAAATTGATGCCATTGCAATTGGAACTAAAAGAATGTCTTTATGTTCTTAGATTTTCTAGAAATATCATTTTAGCCTTATACCTTATTGTAAATGATAGTTTCAAGTTTAGGATGAAAAGTGATAGTTGCTTAATTATCCTAAATGATGTGTCCATGAATCAACCTCATTATAAAATAGGCTATTTGTGTTGGATCTTGAAATGCCCATGCTTAACATAAATGTGAAGAAAAACAAATCTTATATCTAGCATTGTGTTCTTGGACATGTCAATGAGACTCGAATAGCCACATTACACAAATGAGGCTATCTCGAACCATTTGATTATCAATCATATGGGACATATGAATGTTGTCTCCTTGTCAAGATGACTACGACACCCTTTGTTGGAAAAGGTGAAAGGGTTAGTGATTTGTTAGGCATTGTACCTTCAGATTTATGTCGACTAATGAATACAATGGTTAGGAATGGCTACTCATACTTCATTATCTTTATTGATTATTACCCAAGGTATTGGTATGTGTGTACTTAAAAAAATACAAGCCTAAAGCTTTTGAAAATTTTAAAGGGTTTAGGGCTAAAGTAGAAAACAAATTGGCAGAAGAATTCTAAAGCTAAGATCTAATTGAAGAGAAGAATACTTAAGTTAGGAATTCTTGGGTCATCTATAGAAAATGGTATTCCTTCATAGTAGATTCCACCCGAAAATCCACAACATAATGGAATGTCTGAAAGGAGAAATCGAACCTTGCTAAACATGGTTCATTCCATGATGTATAAGGCATATTTTTTTATTTTTTGGGATATGCCTTAGAAACCGTCGCCTATCTTTTAAATAGGATTCCATCTAAATCAATGGATAAGATGCCATATGAGATATGGCATAGTGAAAGACCACTATTGCTTAATTTTAAGATTTAGGTCCTTCCAACTTATGTGATGCGATAGCATCTAACAAGATTAGAGCTAGATCAAACAAGTGTAAATGTGTGGGATATCCAAAAAAAAAAAACAATTATATACCACTTTTATAATCCAGCAAAACAAAAGTTGTTTAGTTTAAAACATGTTTTTGTCCTAATATATCGAGAAACAAACCTCAAAATATCGGAACAGATAACACCTTAAATCATCATAGAACCCCAGCTGATTAGACAAATTGCTTATCTGAACCGCTCGTATCAAAATACAGTAACTGGGTTCAGGACTCACTACCAATCTTTCTTGGCTAGGTGTGATCGGTCACCTATTAAAACCATTCAATACAAAGTTATGAAACTCGAAAGGAAAGATTTAACAATTTGCGTATACCAAAAATCTATAGATTTAGGCTTGGGAGTCCATGACACCACAAGTAAAGACCCAATCCCTTTCATGATGCCTAATACTTTGTACTAACTAATCACATGTATCAAAATTTATTTTTCGCAATTTTAATCATATGTATTCAAACATAATCCCCTTTTTATTTATTTAATTAAACAAATGTCACTAACAATAGAAAATATGTATCCTGAGACTCTTACCAAGACTATTTCATATTTACAATTAATTGATTAAGAGTTGAAATCTGTTATAAAAGAAAAATTCTATAAAAGTGTCTGACTCCAAAAATATTCATTAATTGACTCTACTTTTAATACTATTTATCAAATTTGATTCCATGTAAAAGAAATCACAAAAATTAATCACTTATACTAAGGTAAAGAAGTCATAACTTTGAAAGCAACACTAAAAATCAACTTTTATTTAACTTAAGTTGGAAGATTTAATGTAAGCCACTAAGAACCTTCTATAGAAAACTTCTAGACCTATTGACACACTAAACATGACTTCCAGAATCCCAAGACATCCAAATGCCTTGGAATAATGAGCATCAAACCTAGAAAGAATCGAAACAAGGACTTTTCAAGCATTTCAAATTTATTTCAAATTATTTATATCATAAAAAACCACCAAACAAAATTCTAATGAATGCTGACTCACCATACCTCAATCTACAACAACTTAAAAAATGCTAAAAAATCATTTTAGCTGTCACTTAAAATTTTTAACTAGTCATTACTACATCATATAGCAAGTCTGACCAACTAGTTTTTTGAATTTTTCCTTATTCATTCGGAATGCGAAGCCTTTCTAAATAACCTACAATGGAGGCTATTACCTTTCGAATGACCTATAATGGAGTCTACTACCTTTTTTCTTGGCTAGTGTAGCGGACTTTATTTACCCGTGGAGGTGAGTGGAGGAAGAATCAAAATATAGAAGCTCATTCATAAATTCACCAGACCCTTTGTTATTCATGCTACACTACATGACATGGTTCTAGGGTGAATTTGAAGTTGACACGATCAAGTGAAGTCAACTTCACAAGTGATTCAACATACCGTATAAAAATAATAAAAAAAAAAAGGGTCTCTCACAGGTGGCTTTCTCAAAGGGTAATGGCTTCAAACTTAAACAAAGAACATTTTTCTCCAAGGCATGAGTCAAAGAAAATGTTGTATGTATCTAATGCAAGACCCATCGATAAGCTAAAGCAACGACATGAAAAAAGGCCAAAAGAATTATAGAGCCACACCCACCAGAGCAGATGAGCCATACATGCTTGGAAATATTGTTCACTATAATTTTATCTAAAAATATGAGAAAAATACATAAAAATGATAATCCTCATAAAAAATAGCTCATATTACTAATCAAGCGCGAAAATAAAGCCATGCGAATAGCTTATGTTCCAAAATTTCTCTGTATTTGTCCAATAATGAAATCAAATATTTCAATAGCTTATTCTATAATCCAATCAATGAGGATTGCAGAAAAAATACAACAAAAAATATGTATGGTCTATGACCTACTCAAAAATATTTTTTTGCAAGATTACTGTGCTAGGCTACAAAACCAGCTTTAACAAAAATTGTGATTATAAAGCATTTTTTCAAATTTTTATAGTATGTTTTTGGATTTTCAAACATCCAGTAACGAGACCAAAATAAACTCTATGAATGTCATATATGAGGAAATAACAATGACCTCTAAATGCCAAGACCTAGAACTATGTTTTTTGATATTGACGATATGTTTTGGAGTAATGCGAATGTCAATGCTTTTGTCACTTTTATTCATCATCATTTATTCTTAGCAAGTGAAAGGCAAACCAATGCCACTGTGTGCTATAACCAACAAGTAAAGTGACATTAAACTACACATTTTGCCTCATCTAGACATCACTTAATGACCCACATTAAGGCTTACTAAATTTAGACTCAATAAAATATGTTTCAACACCTAGAAAACATTTTTATTTGCTTCAAATCAGCTTTAAACCAAGCTATTTTATTAAATGTCCCTAAGTTATTCATAGAAGAACTTATTAAAGAAAATTAAACCTTAACTCATCCATTAATTAAGTGAACCAATATTTGCTCTTGGGAGTTCTTTTTACGAAAACAAAATTTCTACACATCCTTAACATTCTAACATGCATTTTGTGAAACATTTAATTTACTAGCCTATAGTTCTAGTAACAAGTCATTCACAAAACCCATTCTAAACACAAAATCATTATGGCTGGATACACCTAAACTAATTACACTGATCTAAACATTAATTTCTCATCAAAATCTTATCAATTAAGAATTAAAAACAAGAGAACAACCTTGGATTCAATTCAATCAATGTGATCAATAATCAAAGGATGCTTCCAACATTTGAACTCAACAACTAAACAAGTAAGCTTCTAATTTCATCAAATTAAGCACTAATTTTAGCTTATCCGAGTTAGACTCAACTTAATTCATCAAGATTTCGCCAATTAAGCATTAATTATTCAAGATTGAATCAAAGATGCTAAGAATATAAAGTGGTCGCACCTAGCTTATGCTATTTTTAGCTTGTTCGAATACTTTTCTAGGTTCAAGAACCTAAAATTTCATCACGTGGCACTAGATTCAAGTTTTAATCACTTAGATTTTGCTCAAACTTGCTCAAATTACTAAGATTATACAAGGAAGCATCAATTAAGTTCAAGATCATATTAACCTAAGTAAGCAAAACCTAAAAGCAAGCTTCTAGAAGTCTTCGAACACTACCTGAGTTTGGAGAATCATGATTTCACCATCTAAACTTTGTAACTTCACCTCAATATCTTTAGATCCTAGCTTATCTTAACAAAAACCATCAAGAACTTAAGAAAGCATGAAAGTTGAACCCTAGATTTAGAAGTTTCATCTTGTTCAAACCTAGATCTTAATCTATAACATTATTTTCAAGGTAGGTTTCAAAAATTAATTACTTAATTAAGTTTTGTACAACATGAAATCAAGTAATAATGGCTCAAAATCAAATTAAAGCATCATGACATCATGATTCAAGATGGTCGAACACTAGAAAACATGAAAATACCTTGGCCGCATCTTATTAAAGCATGCAAATGATGAATCAATCATCAAAATCATGAAATTGAATCGAAACTAAAGAGAAAAGTTAGAGATATTACCTACCCAAGTTTAATCTTCTCCTAAAAACGATGAAAGCTTGAAAGAAAATGAATATTCTAGAATTTCTAAAATTTTATAAGTGTTTTAAAGATGATGGAAATGTGAATATCCTTTCTATTTATAGGCCCTAAGGTTAGTGATTGAAGCTTAAATCACCCTAAGGTAATTTTAGCTTAATCCCTAACTTCTTAACAAAATTAGAGAGAAATGATGTTTATGCCTTTAATGAATGGATGAGCAGCAAAAATTTTCATATTTAACACATGAGGAAATTTGGTTGAGGCTATATTTTATGTCATTCAATTGATTACAATATGCAAATGCAAAAATGCAATTTAATGTTTTATTATGTAATAAAAATGTGTCATAATGAATTTCTCCAAAAAATTTTGAAATTTCCTATCTCAAACCTTTTGGATTAAGCCCCGAAACTCCTAGCATCTTAAATTCCTAAGGTTCTTTCATGATCTGATCTTGATTACACTTTCTTAACCTAAAGTCCAAGCTCAATTTCATTTCCATATAATCAATTTCAAAATCTGAGTTATATAACTTTCTACTTGCAAATTCTAACTCTTGGATAAAAAGTTGACTTTTTACAGTTGACTTAGCATATAGTTGATTTTTGCCATTATGTTGACTTTTGATTCTAATCTCCTTGTTAGTCAAATGTCATCAATAAATGCTCTTATCTCTTTAAAGCACATATGCCAATCAACTTTTAACATTCTTAGATTTTTAAGAATCAGGCCATGGTTTTCCAAATCTAGCACCTACCTCTTAAATCTGACAACTAAGCTCAAATGTCTTAATATGTTAAACTAAGATCATATGAACAAACTAGAACCTTAATTAAAGTAACTTATCCAAAAGGATCTAGACCTAGAAAATTCCATATAACCCCTAAAATCGAGAAAAAATCAATTAAAGGTTGAACAAAATAGGGTGTCTGCAACTGCCACTCTTTGGCTATTGTTAAGAACTTAGGAAAAAGGAAAGACTAAATAGACACATATTTGTTTGAAGCCTAATAAGCCCTTCTACAGGAAATTTTTTTTTTTAATGTGTGCAATCCCTTAACTAGCCAACCTAAATAAAAAGAATATTAATCTTCGCTAATCTTCCATTTAATAGATAAGGTGCCAACTCTACTAGTTTTCTACCTAACTAAACAGATTAGACTTAATAAGAAATTTAAAAATACCGACTTTATTGGTCTTCCACATAGCCAGATAACGTGGACTGACACACCTACTTCGTTGATCTTCGACCTAACCAAATGAAAAAGACTTAATTGCCAACGCTATTATTCTTCCACATAGCCAAATAGAATGGACTTACATAAAATCCCTACTTCAACAAACTTACATATTGCCAAATAAAGAGGACTTGCCTTTCATTGATCTTCCACATAATCAAATAAAGAAAAGAACTAACTCCATAGGTCTTTCATGTAACTAAGTGAAGCTCAAAGAAAAACTCCACTGATCTTCCATATAATCAAATGAAGTAGACTCAAAACTAACTTCACCAACCTTCCACATAATTAAATGAATTAGACAACTAACTCCATCAATTTTCCATATAACCTAGTGAAGTAAACTTAAAGTCCTTTCTATAGCATATAACCTTTTACAATGTGCTAATTTTGTTGGTTTTCTACCTAATCAACTAGACTGATTTTTCTATTTTTTTTCTCTCTCAATATACCAACATATTGGATTTAAGTCACTAGGGAAGCAATAAAATTACCTAAGGTAGCATCCACTAGGGAACAATCTTGTTGCCACTAATGCCATTAGGGATATTTTCCTTATTGAACAATTTCTTGCAATGTAATATGAATGTGTATGCATGATACCTATTTCATGTTGGTATGCAATCATAGTCATAGGGTATTCATGAGAAGACAACTTGAACAAAGATAGCAAACAAAATGTAACGAAAACAAAGACAATAATAAAATTAACTTGGATAAAACCAAGACCCAGCAAACACCTTAGGTGAAATCAAGACTTAAACAACCAACCTTAGGTGAAAACAAGACTAAAGAATGGATTGGGTAAAATCAAAAGATGACTTCAATGAAACCAAGAACAAACAAACAACCTTGGGGAAAATCAAGACTTAAAGATGACTTGGATAAAACTAAGACTCAAAGAAATAACTTTGGATGAAACTAGAAATCTAAAGATGACTTGGATGAAACTAAGATTCAAAAATTGATCTTGACGAAACCATAAACCTAAAAATTATCTGAATGAAACCAAGCATCAAATAAACATCCTAGATAAAACTAAAAACCTAAAGATAGCCTAGACAAAATCAAGGTTAAGGAAATAGCTCGAACGAAACCAATTTAAAAACAACCTAGATGAAACTAAGGTTTAAAAAAATGGCCCAGATAAAACAAGCCTAAAGAAAACCTAGATGAAATTAGTGTTTAGAGAAACAGCATGAGTGAAACCAAAAACCTAGAGAATACCTAGAGGAAATCAAGGTTTTAAAGAAATCGCTAAGATAAAATCAACCAATTAACAACCTGGATGAAACTGAGGTTTTAAAAAATGACCTAGATGAAACTAGAAACCCAAAGATAACATAAATGAAACTAAATTCTAAGAAATGGCCCGGATGAAACAAGAAACCTAAAGATAACCTAGAAGAAACCAAGGTTTTAAGAATCGACTTGGACAAAATAAGAAACCTAAAGATAACCTTATATCAGCAAAAACAATGCTTTATATCTTAGAAACACCTTAAGGATGAAACAATTTTGATCTATTTTATTAATTTGAGTTGATTATTTATATATATTTTAGTTTTCATTATATCATTGTTATTTCATCCTCATTTAGATTTACATGTTAAATTAAATGTAAGCAAATATGGCTCACTGACTACTTGTGTTTATACCGTTAAAATGTTGCATATAATGGACTTTATATACAGGAAAACAAAAATCTAAAGTAAGTAGTTTTAATCGATAGTCCCTAGTCTATGGGTTTAATATGAGCAATTAACTTATTTTAAGGGTTCAAGTCATCTAAATCAAATTAGGAAAATGGCTTGTCTTGGTTATCTGGAACGATTTGACTCCTAAGTAAAGACATAAATATAGTACCTAGAGGTAATGATATATTGGACTAGACCAAAGTGCAATTAGTCCATTAATAAGTTTGTTTACATGGATTAGTTCATTTTTGGCATTCAATGCGTAATTACCTTAATTTTAAGTAATTGACTCCATGTATGTAACTTGTATGCTTTGATGTTCAAAAGGCTAAAACATCTCAAAGTAGTAAGCTATTAGACTGATTTGTTAGATATGACGTATACTCGATGAGAGCTTTATTTTATAGGTATGGAATCATAACTCCTACAAAGAGTTGAGGTTATCCTCTTAAAAGGCATTATATAGTATAGTGAAAATAGATGGGGCCTCGATTATTTATATATCAAATGATAAATTATTCACATGTAGTGAAAATCATTTTCACATGAAGAGTATAATGGAACTTTAAGATAAGGTGATCAAGTAAGAGAAATGGACTTTTAACCTTAAGTTGATCATTGATATCATGCGAGGATATTACACAAATGACAAAGTTATTGGACTAAAAGGCTTTTATAAAGCTTATATAATACATTATATAATTTAAAATGTAGTCTTAGGTCTTTAGTGGCATGACTATAAGATTAATAATTATGTGATTAATTATTTCAAATAGAATAATTAATACATGGATTATTAAAGCCTAATTATATATGTCCAATTGGTCCCTCCACTAGCTCAATATAATTCCTTAACGGTTGGTTAGTGATCAGAATATCCGAAGATGGAAGATTCTCGATTCACTCATTTCAAGAGTATAGGCATTTTCTTCAATAAATAAATGAAAATGATTTTTTTGGTATTATTTATTTAGAATATATATATTTAATTTGATTAAATATTTATTTAGATAAGAATTAGTAATTTAAATTAATTATATTTATCTTCTGATAAATATAAGAATTAATTTAAACTGAATAGATATGGGAAATTAATTATTTATATAATTAATTTAATATCTATTAAGACTTATTTAAATATTTATTTATAAATTAAATAGGGATAATATTCTAAATACATTAAAAATTATTTTATTTATTCATTTTAATTTACAATTAAATTAATTATTTTATTATAGTTAATTTTATTTTGATAGTTAATACATATTATTCTATTTGAATAAAATTACCTTGATTTTATTTCGAATTAGAATTTGAGTTGTGAAAAATTATTAGGCTAAATAAAATTAACAATTTAATCAAAATTAATTACTATTTAGATTAAATGGGCTAAATTTCATAAAATAAATTGGGCCAAAATATTGTTTATGGACATAAAGGTTTGGACCAAATTATAGTGGACATCCACACTAGGGTTGGTGCCATATTAGGGTTTTATGGGATTAATAAAATAATTATTTTAGTTAAAAAATTAAAATTAGGGCAACCTCATTAGTTGATATAAATAAGAGGCTTATGCTTAGGTTTTTTTTTTTTTTTTAGACTTTGGAGTCACACTTAGAGGTTTCTAATCATAATATCTGATGATTCTAAACCTAGTGGCACAAGGTGGTTATTAAGGAAAATCAAGCTATACAAATCTGAAGTTGATCGAGACAAAGAGTGTTCACACACTCTACCATCTGGGAATTGGATAATAATAGAGAAGGCTAGTTGGTTAAAGCTTTCACACAGATTTAGGAATTCTTGGATAGCATCTTCAGATTTGCAACTCAGGTAACTGAATAAGATGGTTATATTATATATAACAACATGATTTAGTATGATCAGATTAAAAATTTTTAAATATTTTGCTACACATCTAATTAGTTTTTCTTATAACTAGTATCCAAGCCAGATCGTAATTATGTTATATACGTAAGACTTTTAATCAAAATTCTCTTTAAGATCTCGGAATTGCTAAATCCTAGCTTATCTCAAAAAAATTATTAAGATTTCAAGAAAGCATGATAGTCGAACCCTAGATCTAAGAGTTTCATCTTGTTTAAACCTAGATCTTAATCTCTATGCTCCTTTTCAAGTTGGATTTCATCAATTTATCACTTAATCAAGCTTAGAATAACATGAAATCAAGTAAGTCATAGCTCAAAATCAAATCAAAGCATCATAGAATCATGATTCAAGATGGCCGAACACTAGAGAATATGGCAATACCTTGGCTAAATCTTATTCAAGCATGTATACTCATCAATCATCAAAATAATGAAATTGAATTGAAATTAAAGAGAAAAGTTAGAGATATAAACTATTCCAAGCTTAATCTTCTCCTAAAAGTGCTTGAGAGAAAACGAATATTTGAGAATTTTTAAAATTCTATAAATGTTTCAAAGATAATGAAAATATGAATATCCCTCCTATTTGTAGGCCTCAAGATTAATGATTTAAGCTTAAATGACCCAAAAGTAATGTTAGCTTAATCACTAACCTCCTAACAAAATTAAGGAGAAATGACATTAATGCCCTTAATGAATAGAAGAGCAAGACATTTAACACATGAGAAAATTTAGCCAAGGCTATATTCTAAACTATAAATGTTTTATGTTATTCAAATGATCATGATATGAACATGAAAAAATGAAATTGAATCTTTTATCCTATAGTAAAAATGTGTTCTAATGACATTCACTAAAAAATTCTAAAATTTTGTATCTCGGACCTTTTAGATTAAGCCCTTGAGAACTATTGGCATCTTAAATTCCTAAGGTCCTTTTATGACCTGATCTTAGTTACACTTTCTTGACCTAAAGTCCTTATTTGATTTCATTTTGCTATAATCAATGTCAAAATTTGAGATGTACAACTCCTTCAATTTCAAAATCTATGTTTAGGCTAAAAAGTAAACTTTTACAATTAACTTAGCTTAGTTGACTTTTGATTTTAACTTCTAAAACAAGTCTCTTTTTCATTCAAATGTTATCAATAAATGCTTTTATCACTTTAATAGACATATATTAGTCAACTTTTGATATTCTTAGATTTTGGAGACCCAAGCCTTAGTTTTCTAAATCCGGCATTGCACCTACCTTTAAATCGGACAATTAAGCTTAGATGCCTTATTATGTTAAACTATGCTTATAGGAATAAACTGTAACCTCAATTAGACATTTTTACCATCTATAACTCATCTGAGAAGATTCAAACTCAAAAAATTCCATATAACCTTTGAAATTAGAAAAAAGTCAATTAATAAAAACTATTCTTTAATATGATAAACCAGTACTTTTGGCTTAAATAAACAAGTCTGGGCACGTTAAATAAGGGCCTGAGATTGAGATTTTAAAAAAATTTAGACCGCGGCCCAGCCCAACTCATAAGCAAGTTTAATCATATTGAAAATATAAATTAGGTTTTTAATATTTAATTAAATTATTAAAAGAATATTAAAGTAAAATTCATTATTAAAGTTTTTTATTTATAAAAAATTATTTAATTATAATTTCTTCATATTTATTTTTAGTATTAAATTCAGGTTCGGGTTCAGGTCAGGCTCGGGTTTAGGTTTTTTCGGGTTTGGGTCATTTCAGGTTCAGGTCATTTTGGGTTTGGGTTCTTTCGGGCTTAGGTCATTTCAGGTTCGGGCTATTTCGGGTTCGAGCCATTCGGGTTTGGGTTTTTTCGGGTTCAGGCCATTGACTTTTTGATCAAATCGGGTTCGATTTGGGCTAGGGCTCGTGTTTATTCGGGCAGGTTTTCAAGTTCGGATTTATTTTGTCACCTCTAGGATTAGGTAAGCCCTAAAGAGATACAAATTTTTCATGGATCAAGAAGGCTTACTTTTTTATACTGAACTTATCAATTATGAGGAAGCAAAGTCTGATATTAATTCTAGAAAATTGCTTGATGCCATGAAGTTCAAGATGGATGTAAAAAAAGTCAACCATGTGTCAGCTTTGACTGACCCACCCGAAAATACAAAATCTTTAAGGTGCAAATGGGTCTTATAAAGAAAGATTGATAGATAGCAACTTACAAACATATAAGGCCAAAAAAATGGTGAAATGTTATAACGAAATTAGAGTCATTGATTATAAGGAAACCTTCTTAATAGTTACCATCGTAAAATTCATTTAGATTATGCTTTACGGAGTTGGAATATCATATTTGATTAAGAAATTAAAGAATTTGGCTTCAAAAAGAATTTTGATGATCCATGCGAGAAGGTTATTTTTTTCTCCATGCTATATCTTGATGACATATTGTTCATGGGAAACAACATACCAATGCTGTATGCCATAAAGGCCTGGCTATCTAGACAATTCTCCATATAGGATTTTAAAAAAAAACAACATTTATTTTAGGAATTAATGTCTATATAGATAGAGCGAAATGACTGCTTGGTTTATCCCAATCCACATACATCAGTAAGGTGATAAAGAAGTTTAGCGTAGAAAACTCTTAAAAAGAAAACTTGCCTATGGTACATGGGGTACATTACTTGAAAAGTTATGCACGAAAAATTGGATAAAAAGACATAGATGAGAGGTAAACTCTTTATTAAAGGTTATACTGATGCTAGCTTCCAATCTAATTGGGATGATAACAAATCGTAAAGTGGCTTTGTAGTTATCCTTAATGGTGTTACAGTTAGTTGGAAGATTTCTAAACAGGTTATAACTAAAGATTCAACAATTAAAGTCAAATGCATCTCTAAGTGTAAAGTCATGTTGAAAGCAATTTAGATGCATAAGTTCATTTAATGAACTTGATGTGGTTCCATGCATTATTGATCTAGTATCATTTTATTATGATAACAATGAAGCCATAGAACAAGCTAAAGAACCACGGTCTCATCATAAATACAAACATGTGTTGAGGTGATATCACACCATTAGAGACATTATTGAGAGATATGATATTATTATCGAGCTAGCACCCACTAAGGAGAACTCAGTTGATCCTTTCCGTAAGTTCTAACTTAGTAGAAATATGATCACCATATAGAGGTGATAGGACTTAAACTAACACAAGAATGTCTCCATTTATGGAAGCACGCCATACAGCCCATGCAACTCAAGGTTTAAAGGAATTACATGGTGTATTAAAGTAGAAATCTTGCACATATATTGACTTGAGAGAGTGACAACTTTGATTCTAGAAGAGTTATAAGGGTGTACCATATATGGATGGAAAAATCTATGAAAGAAGCTTTAAGTCTATTTTCCAAAATGTATAAGATTGCCTAATTAATACAAATTGATCAATCGAATAAATTTACCAAATTTTAGGGATTCAGAATCATGATTACCAATTAAACAAATTTGCTAAATTTTAAGGATTTAGAATTATTATCAGCTTGATTTTGTGAATCATATTAAGTTTTAGTTATTTTCTTATTTCATTTTAGATTTCCTAAGGCTTGGAGGTTTGTTTTAGCCACCAGTATCTAAATTATCCCTTTAAAATGTAATTTGTAGATTATTGAGTATGAAATGAAAGTTAATTCTCTTTTGACACTTTTATAATTATGTATCTATTTACTGGGTTTATATAGAGTGGTAGGTTATTTTGGGTTTTTGTATCCCTGAATTATATCCTTAAGGTGGTGTATTTATGTAATCCTTAGAGTAATTCTTAGTGGTGAGCCTTGTTATTTCTTTAAATCTTCTAAATTTTGGTGGTAAATTTTATATCAATTTTGGTTAGTTCTTGCTATTTTGTTACCAAGTTACCCTTTCTTTTTCAATCCACTTGTCTAGCATTGATTTGGTATCAGAGCTCAAGATTAATCATGGCTACTAGGCATTATCATGCATAAACATGAAAGAGAAGATAACCCTTTACATGGATGAACATGGTGTTGTTATAAAGGATTTAAGATAATAGATTGAGTAATTACATAATGTTTGGGGGGTTTTAAAAGGCGTGATGCTATAGATGAGTGCAAGGTGATAATGGAGAGGATGACAATCCCTTCCATCATGCATAAAGCCATACTTCTAATGATAACACACATCCAAATTCACAGGAGGTAAGGAATAATGTTTTAAAGAACCATGATGATCAAAGAGGTTATAACTTCTGTAATCCTAAAGTGGAAGTTCTTGAGTTTAAAAGAAAAATGGCACCAAAAGAGTTCTTTGAATGGTTAGACATGATAGAGCACATCTTTGAATACCATAAAGCACTCGAGCTTCGTAAGGTTAAATTGTTTTCCATTAAACTTAGAAAGATGCATTATTTTGGTGGGAGAATTTGAAAAAACAAATAGAGCAAGAAGGAAAAAGTAAGATTCTAACATGGGCCAAGATGAAAAAGAAACTAAAGAAGAAATACTTATGCCATAATTATAGGCAAGATATTTTTTTCAAGCTCCATAATCTAAAACAAAGAAATCTCTCCATGGAAGAATACACAACAAAATTTAATAGTCTCTTGTTAAAAGGGGAATTGGTCAAACCAGAAGAACAATCAATTTGCATGCTACCTTAGAGGTCTGAGATATGCAATAGCTAATATGGTTCAACTACAACCTTACTAGTCCTTGAATGATGTTTATAGGTTGGCACTTAAGGTTAAGAAACAACAAAAAGAGCTTCGTAATGGTGGCTTAAAGTTTAGTGCATGAAATATATTCACTAAAGGAAACAACTCCAAACTAGATGCGGCAACCAAGTCCTATCCTAAAGTGTAAGCAAAGAATGATGGAGTGAGAACTAGTAAATAGCAACCTTACATTTCAAATTCTAGTTCTCATAAGTGCTTCAAGTGTCAAAGGTTCAGGAATATAGCATCTAAATGTCCAAATTTTAGAATTGTTACCTACATGGAAAAAAAGATTAAAAATATGGAAGAGGAAAAACATAAAGATGTCCAATACCAAAATGATGACAATGAGGCAACCTACGCTGATCAAGGTTTATCTATTATTGTTCAATGTAATCTAAGTGTTACTTGTGAAGGAGAAAATGAGGATTGGTTAAGGAAGAATGGTTTTTTCACACCTGGCGCACTATTCATGGCGAGTAGTGTGTCATGATCATTAATAGTGGCAACTTTGAGAATGGGTGTCCACTGAAATGGTGAAAAAGTTGAACCTCAAAACAATCTCACATCTTAATCCTTACCAACTTTGGTGACTCTAAAAATATAATGAGATTAAGGTTAGTAAACACTGCCTCGTACCATTTTCTATAAAAAAAGTATGTTAGACTTTTTAATGGTAAATGAAATCAAGAGGGGTTGAATTGATTTCTCAAAATTTTGACAAATTAAAATTTTGATAGACAAATTTGAGAAATCTAAACAATGAACTTTTGGATTGCAATTTAGTGAATAAAAATAAACAATTAAGGAAAAAGGAAAGAAGAAGCAAACTCAATGATTTATAGAGGTTTGGCCTCAATTGCCTACGTCCT
The DNA here is from genome assembly GCA_029448705.1 of Adansonia digitata. Lineage (NCBI taxonomy): Eukaryota > Viridiplantae > Streptophyta > Magnoliopsida > Malvales > Malvaceae > Adansonia > Adansonia digitata. The sequence goes on along the minus strand of JAQSVH010091829.1, from coordinate 11,574 downwards.
CTACCTCGGCCTCACTTACCTCAGATTTCCACAATTCACCAACTTGAATTGTTTACCTTTCAAGGACAAGGTATGACCTTTACACTCCCTATCTTTCAAAGGCTATGATAGAAACCTTTACCCCTTATCTTTTATGGATAAGATAGAACCCTCTCTCTACTTTTCAATGGCTAAGTAGTAACCTTCCTTTTTTACAAGGATATTGGTGTAAACAAATAAAACCTCTAAAGGTTAGGTGTTTACGAGAATTTTAGCTCAAGGAAAATATGTATCTAAAGATACAAAATAAATAATACAAAACTAAGAAGAATTAATCTTATACAAAGATGAACTAGTTAATAAAAGATGAAGGATTTGACTCTAAGCACAATCTCTTGGTTCTTCTCACTGTTGAAGATATTGGAGTGGCTTATTTGTAGCCTTGATTATGATTCTAGCCGTTAGGAACATTTGGTGAAGAAATATAGCTGTTGGAGCCTTTACAAGTGTTATTTCCCATTATTCCTGTGCCTCTGTATCGGTATAGTACCAATGGTATCGATACATAACTTAAAAAAGTAGCCGTTATAACTTCTTATATCGATACTGTAATCTGAGTATCGATACTAAGTAAGTTGTATCGATACATATACCTTTGTATCGATACATATGAGGGTTTTAGCCAAACGTAGGCTACTGCGAAGCTCTGTATCGATACTCATGAGGTCAGTATCGATACTCATCAACATGTATCGATACATACACACTTGTATCGATACATTTGAGGGTTTCAGGCCAACTTGAGCTACTGCCAAGCCCTGTATCGATACTCAAGGACCCAGTATCGATACTCATCAACATGTATCGATACTTATGTTCATTGTATCGATACATTTGAGGGTTTTATGCATAGTATCGATACACATGTTCTTGGTTTTGATACTAGCCTTCAAAATTTGTTTGTAAAATCATTTTTGTTGACTCAAACACATCTCAAAGAATTGCTTTAGTACTTTTAAGAATCTTTTTCAATTTAAACATAAGTACAAGGTCAAATATTATTTTAACTTAAGTTTGTTGGTTATATCAAAACTAAATTCAAGGTTAACAAAGTACAAAGATGAAGTTTGTTTGTGATATTGCTCATATGGATGCATTAATTTACTTCTTGGGCATCTTTGGCATTTTGATAAATGAGCTTCTTTTGATGGTTATAAACATATGTACTCTTTTGTTAAAAATGGTTGTAAAATCATATTAAGTCTTACTAAACCTATAGATATTCCCAAACCTTCTGAAAGAGAGCGAAATGCATTATTAACCTGAATTAAATGCAAAAAAGAGTTAGAGATAAAAGGAGAAATGTATGCATTTGTCATTATAGAGGAAAATAAAGCTAAAAATAAATTGCCCTCCATTATGAAGCCTATTCTTGAAGAATTCTGTGATATGGTGTCGAAAGAGATACCACCAGACCTTACTCTTACGAGAGACAAGATCTTAAGGTAAAATGAGAAGTATAAGAAACCAGCTAACAAGCATTGTAAGCAAATTAATTTCAAAGTTGGTGATTTAGTGTGGATTCATCTTCATAAAGAGCATTTCCTATAAGAAAAATATAAGAAGCTTAAACAAAAGGTTACTAGTCCATTTAAAATGCTTCAACGTGTTGGTGAAAATGCCTATAATATAAAGCTTTTAGAAGATTATGGGGTTTTGACCACATTCAATGTAATGGATCTTTCTCTATATTATGGTGATGAAACCAGTTTAGAGTTGAGGATAACTTTATTTTAATTAAGGGAGACTGACACAGAAGTGTCTAAATTTATGAAGCAAGCCATGCAACCATGCAACTCATGGTTCAAAGGAATTATAACTTCTAACTTTGGTGCATTAAAAGTAGCAATCTTGCATGTTGGTCAACTTAAGAGGGATGATAGCTTTGATTCCAGAAGAGTTAAAGGGCATAACTTATATGGATGGAAAGATCTTTAAGTTGGGTTTCTTAATCGTTTGAGACTGTGTTGATTGGATATAGGTGGAGGAAGTTATGGCCTGACTAATCTAAATTGGTCAATTAAACAGATTTGCTAAATTTTAAGGATTTAGAATCATGATTACCAATTAAACAAATTTGCTGAAGTTCAGGGATTTAGAATTATTATTAGCTTAATTTCATGAACACATTAAATGCTAGTTATTTTCATGTTTCATTTCAAATTTCCCAAGGCTTAGAGGTTTGTTCCGGCCACTAAAAGTTAAATTATTCTTTTAAAATGTAATTTGTAGATTATTGAATATGAAATGGAAGTGAATTCTCTTTTAAGACTTATGTGATGCTATACCTCTTTAGTGAATTTATATAGAGTGGTAGGTTATTTTGGGTTTATGTATCTTTGAGTTATATCCTTAAGGTGGTGTATTTTTATATCTCTTAGAGTAATTCTTGGTGGTCAGCCTTGTTATTTTCTTTGAATTTTTCAAACTTAGGTGGTTAATTCTATATACCTTTTGGTTGGTTTTTTTTTTTTGGTTACCATGTTATCTTTTCTTTTCCCATCCACTTATTCAGCCTCATAGACATATGGGTGATTGGCTTTATTGCTAGTGGGAGATTGCTAGTATAAGCCTTTAAGCCAATCATTGAAACTTGTATAGTATTAGCATTTAGTAATATACACATAAACAACATTATGTTTTGTTAATGTTAATGTGGTATTTCTTTATCCATAAGATGTTATTTGATAATTGTTAAGCATATCTTATGTAAATAAAGCTCATGAAATATATTAGTCTTGTAAAGCAATTGTATTGAGTTACAATTGTAAGATCTTTATACATCAAAGCTGTGTTTTTAAAATGTTCCTAGTTATTCTATTATCAAAAAAAGGCATCAACAATGCAAAAAGACTGGCATATGTTAAGACTCTATGCATTTGATAAATGCAACTAATTTTATAAGTTGAAGTATAAGATACTTAGGGATAATATGTGTGTGCTTGTTAAATAGAATGAGTTCACTGAACATGACTTATTATAAGAGTTCCATTTAGTATTTCACTTAATATCTATGGAAATATTCTTATATATCAGTAATATAAATGATCCTTTGACTTATGACACAGGTCATCTTGTATTGGATTTTCATACTTAAAGATCATCACAAATCGCTTTACAATAGATAGATGCTCATGGTAGGATAGTTTTGGGTATGACATGAAGCATATTGAAGTTAGATGAGTGGTTCAAAGATGATTCATCACCCCAAGTGATATAAAAGAACATATCCTAATTATTCCTAGCTTGTGTTAACTTAAAGTCCTTAACCAAGGCAATATTGACTATGAAGTTAATACATAAGAGTTGCATACTGATATGGAAAGGGTTAAAGTAGATATTGAACCAAGCTTTTGCTCATTTAGGAATATATGATGAAAAGATTGAATTATGTTGAGATAAAGTACATTGATAGGCTTGTCAAAACCATATTGACGCTCCTTGAATGTTGGATGGCCACGATGCATTGTTAGATGCCATCTTGGTCTATATATATATAAATATTCTTACTTGGGTAATTTATATTTGATGCCAACATGATAAGGGTCTAATGGATCACACACAAAAAGGTGACTAGTAAAAACTAAATAAGAAGTAAAAGTTACTTAACCCTAATCTGTACTAGTTCAGATGGGCCAAGGAGAGGTCAAAAGTTGGCAACAATTACCTTAAGTATAAAAAACCTTGTTTGTCGTCCCTTAGGAGAATCAGACTTTGTTTATGTGGCCTTAAATCCTCTATTCACTTCCTTAAGGAAATTGTGCCAACTTCGTGGAGAGAAAAGTTCTTTTTTTCTTCTAGTTTTGATTACGAATCAAGGGATTCTAAGTCTAAGGAAAGATTTTTGAAATCTAGGTTGCTAATATGGTTCTCTGCAAATAAAATCTCTCCCTTTTAAAGGTTTCTTAGATCACCTTTATGAATAACCATTAGAGGCTAGACAGTTGGATAATTTTGGTTTATGACAATTAGACTTGGTGTACAAGGTCTTATGGTCATGGAATTAATCCTAAACATCTCTAGTCTGATGTATGATAAATCTTGAATGTTTTCTTTAAGTTCTTGATTTTAAAGAATAATAAAAAACTATGTAAGATAATCTAGTTTAGGGAGTCTCGGTATTATCTTATTCTTATGTTTCTATTACTCTCATTATGATTTAATTATAAATTTTTGTAATCTGATTATTTATCAACCCTAGACTCCCTATAAGAAATATCATTGATTGGAAGAAAACAAATGCTAAAATTAAATTTTTGTTTGATCAATGATTGGGATAAAAAGATAAATCTCACAAAGTACAAACATTTTATAATGAAATAAGGTGAAAGAAGTATTATCCAATTCAATAAAATGAATCCGCCTACCGGTGGTTCTACACTTTTGGAAAAGGAAAAAGAGATATGGTATTCTAGATAAAACTACAAGCTAAAACAACTTAAACCGTACTTTATTTTTTAAAAAAATAATGGGCATAATAATTAATTATATAAAATGCTAGGAATCTCATATCTACATATATATATATATCATATGTAATAAACTACCTAGGTTAATTTTCAATGCCTTTTCTAGATTTGTTGTAAAATTTGATGTAGTCCATATATATAATATGTATTCATCTCAAAAAATAAAAAATAAAAAAAAATTGTATTATGTTTGTAAGGTTCTTAAAGGTTGATTAGAACATGGTGCAATCTTGTGTTTTTTTTTTTTTTAACTTTTAAGTGGTCACTTATAGGACTCATATAGCTTTTCACCTGAAACACTAGCCCTAAGAGATTGATTAGTTTAATAAATTAGATGATTATTTTTTACCATTTCATATATTTTATTGGAAACGTTTACTCTTAATATGAGGATTTAAAAAGAACTTGTTTTATTTTTATCTAATATACTATTAGATACATCTAATTTATTTTTTGGTAGCTCTAGAACCTGAATCACATACAATAAATTCTAGTATTCATTAAGAGTTTGTTAACAAGCATGCTATCTCTACCATTACTCCTACTTCTTTAGGAAAGCAATCTCAAGTTTGGAAAGAGTTTGTTGTGTTCAAACTCGACAAACAAAAGAGATATCAACAAGAACATAGAGATAAAAAAAAGTAAATGCATACACTATAGGAAGTTTTTGATTCGCAAGTCTCATTTAAGTATTAGTTCTTTGAAACATTATTTATAGATGTCCAAATCATCCTATGTTTGAAGATGAAGTAAGGGTAAGCTCATCAAGCAAGATAGAATCAGATGTTTATTGAGAAATTATAGCTAAATGTATAATTGAGCATGGTTATCCATTTAAATGGGTTAAACATAGAAACAGTAAAGCCTTATGTTGCTATTTAAATAAAGATTTCAAAATCATTTCTAGGAATACCTATAAGGTTGATTGCTTGAAACTACACAAGAAAATGAAAGAAATGCTTAAATCTAGTTTGGAAAAAGTTTCAAGTGAGATTTCTTTAACATCTGATATGTGGACGTCATGCACATCTAATGGATATCTTTGTTTTAGTAATCATTACATTAATGCTGATTGGAAGTTAAATAACATAAATTTAAGTTTTGTCATGTTGCACCCCACAGTCTACAACATTTTGTATAACGTCATCTATAATTCATTGAAAGATTGGGAATTGAAAGAAATGTTTTTAGTATCATCTTGGACAATGCATGTAATATGTGTAGCATGCAACAAATTTTGTGTAGTCAACTTATCAACATGATGCTTTGATATGTCACAGTCAATTTTTTGCCTTCGTTGTTGTGCTCATATATTGAATCTTATTGTTCAATATGGTTTAGAAGTAATTAGAGAAAGCTTGGTGAAGATTAGAACTTGTGTGAAATATTTTAAAGGTTGAAAAGTAGGAAGATTAAGTTTTGCCAATGTGTAGTTTAAGCTAGATTGAATTATTTTAAAGGATTATGATTGGATTTTCCACAAGATGAAACTCGACTTATTTGATGCTAGAAAGATTTCTCTATTATCCTATTGTTTTTAGAAATTTGGCAGGGAAAGATTAGATTTTCAATAGTTGTTTTCTAGAAGATGATGAGATTTTTTGTCATTTTAATTCTCAATCTAATTCAAATAAATCAGAGTTGGATATATATTTAGATAAAGATAGAGAGGACTATTGCAAAGACATTGATATTCTTAATTATTGAAAAAAATTGAATTTCGATATCTTCTCCTTTTAAAAATAGCAAAGGATGTGCTATGCATTTCGGTTACTATAGTTGCATTAAAATCAACATTTAGTATAGTTGGTGGAGTTATCAACAAATGGAGAGTTTTGTCTGAAAATGCAGAAATGTTGATTATAACTCGAAATTGGTTATATGGATATGAAGGCAAGATTTGCAAAAATTTTTCCAAATAATATTTTTATGATTTTGTATAAATCTTTAGTTATATATTATCTTTTGTTTTAAATGAGAGGCAGAATGCAATTACATTTAGAAAGGAGATTGTCCATCTTTAATTCTTTTTTTAAGGATCAATAACTTCCAGTATGTAAGTATGTTTATAATTTATGATATTTTTAGTTTTTAATATAATTTTTGTAATAATAAAGAGTTAATAAAAGTTTTATTTATAATAATTCTTTTATCATAATTTGTAGATTTGATTTTCTAAACATTAGCTTGATACTTACAAGTGACCAATGAATTAAAAGTTTTATGTATTGATCAAGATTCAAAATTTTATTGTCATTTAGTATTCTTATATTATACTTATTTTCTCTTTATCCTTAAAGTATTATTGAATATAATTTTTTAAAGTGCTTTTTGCACTTTAACTTTTTTAACCAGTGGTTGGAGTATAGATATTGCTTGATATTATATACTAATTTTTTTCTTGTTTTTATTATGTTATCCTTTTTATTCTCTTCTATTATGTTACTCATCTAAGTCTAACATATAATCATTTCTTTCATTTTTGATATGATATTATCTATCATGGCTTTCATATTTTTTATTTCACCTTATTTCTTTATTATACTATTACTAGACTCTAATTATCATTACTCAGAAAAAAATAATATTATAAGAATAATATTTAAAGAAACACTTAAAATTTCACTACTAAAATACATAATATTCATTATTCGATGAGTTTAACTAATTTAATTAGAGAAAACGTAATGAATGGATGATAGACCCCATTAATAATATTTTCAAAGCTAATGATATAATTTATTTTTGATAAATTATTATTTTATCATATATAAAATATGCATTAAATTTTTAATTTTTAATTAAATTATTAAAAAATCTCAGTTTTTTTCTAAGCCAAAAGAGTTTTATTAAGTAGCCAAAAGGTTACAAAAGACTAGCACAAAGCTATTGCATAGAGTTCAAGACCAAACTAACCACAGCCTCGGAATAGGAACAGAAATATCAAACACCAAATATGTGTGTGTGTGTGTATATATATAAACACGAGCTTTCTCAAACGCCATAAAAAACCAATGCTAGAGGCCCATTAGGAAAAGATATAAAAACTACCCCAAATCAAAATCCCTTTGCTCAGTCAAAACCAATGAGGATATATAACAAACATAAAGCCAGTAGGTACCCAACCTATTTGCTTTTTACAAGCAATGAGGAACAAATACCAAGGTCCCACCACAAGAAACTCCAAAAACTTTCTACTTGAACAAAAAATCTGAGCTTTAACTTCAAAAAAAGTCATCATGTACCTCTCCATTATTACTTCAACAGTGTTTTTAACCTACTTCTAGAAGCGGCCATGGCTAAAGAATCAAAGTAACTGCAGAATCACACAACAAAGCATTGCACCTTTAGCACTAGGTAACTATATAATTCATTGTTCTTTTGATCCGCATGATCTCGATCTTGGGATGCACCATGATTGCTAACGTACTTGCATTATAAGCCCAAGAAGACGTTACGAACTCCAGCAAATTATACCCAAAAAAAAAAATACCCTTATAAGTAAAATAAAAAATAATCAAACATCTCGTCCCAAAAAAACTGCGTAACAATCTTCAATTAAAGCAAATCAATCAAAAGGCGAAACTACTCCCACCACCCACTTAAAAGCTTCAGTGAAAATAGGTCCATATCCTCCTTGCGTTCGAAACAGATTTATTATATAAGAACATATAACTAAAGACACACAATAGCTTAAATATACAAAAACAATACTGCACCAAAAAAGATAAAACACCTAAAAAGTCAAACTCCAGTCAGCCACCAACCTTATCCGCATCAGACCATACTAACTCACCACTTAATTCTAGAATAATCCAATCCTATTCAAAGCCAAATCATGGATCATTTAAAAGAAACCACCCGAGGCCATCCAACTTTATGCAAGCAAACTTATCTATCCCAATGTAACTCCACGCAGAATGCATCACCAACCTGCCTTGAATATATAAGAATCTTCATTAAACACCCGAAGCACTGTTCAACAAAATCAATTGGCCACCAAACGAATGAACCCTCCAATAGTAACCCAACTTTGCGCTTCCACTACATCAACCCACTCGGCTATCACTTACATTTATAAGACCCAAACTAGATTAAGACCCTAAACTGATCAGGAGATATATCCTTAGACTGCGATCACCACCCAACCAAAACCAATACCCACTGTCATCAAAACCCTAACCCATACCTTCATGAAATTTTCAAATACTTCCTAAATTACCAAAAGAAAAAACCGAATAAAAGGAATAACTCAGGAACTATAATTCCTGCTTCTCTCCCAATTCTATGATTCTTTCTATAATCGTACTATCCGCACAACTTGCTTCACAACCTAGACGTTTGCCCACTTTCCAAGTAGCCCTGGTGCCTTCTTGAATGATTTTTAAATCCCTAAAATCACCTATTAATAAGGAACCATTAGCAATTCTCTTCTCATAACTATTTGAAGCTCGCCTTTTTTTTCTTGCAAACTTTTCTTCTTCTCCTAGAATCTTTTCGTAGAATTTTGGAAAACCATTCGTTTTAAATATCATAAAGATCTCTAACTTTCTTTCTTTGAGATTTTTTTACTAGAACTAAGTAAAGAATGAGATTTAGACAACTATCTTCTGAAGAGTTAACCAGGAATAATACAGAGTCATGAGTCCATCACCTCAATCTGTGACCCATCCTCATTAATTTCATGTCGAACTTCATGCCCTACTTCAATAGAAGTACCATAGGGTCTAAAACCCAAATCATTGCTTGCTAATTGAACCCCATCCAAAAGTAGATGATTCCTCGTATCACTAACAGAACACGTTGAACGGGCTTGCATTCCTTTGAACCTGATGCAGATTCCACAGCCATGTTTCCCTAAAATAATCATCCTTAAAAACCCTATCGCGATATCTCTGTTGCCATTACCTCTTTTGAACCGACATCCGTTCCAACATGCTTAGTCGCCAAACAATTATTTGCCAACCTCAATGACTCTTCATGATCAGCATCCCTTCTATTACTAGACACCAAAAAGCCCCATTGAGAACATTTTCAGTCGCACTTGTTATAACGCTCCATCGAACCGAAGACAGTTTCATCTGTACATTTATAATCAAAAGAAAAACAACCCGGATCGTAATTTGATTCACACAAACGAAAACGGAGCTCCTAATCACCGCATTTAACCACGATAATTTCATCAATTTTTTTCAAAGTGCCTAGTCTAAATAAACAGTGCTCGCCTATTGAGATTTGTTCTGTTCAATGTACTTGTCTCCGACTAAACAAGAGACCCCAGAAACTCGCGATATTTTCAAAAGTGCATTGACACTAAGCTTGAAGAGGAATCCCATAACAGAAGATCCAAGCATTTCTAACCCCAAGATCAAAATATTCTAACTAAGGTTGGATATCAGAGAGCCACTGATGAAGCCAAGCCCATTCATTCTTTCTGTAATCTTTCAATGTAATGGGATCTTCAAATTCTATCAAAAAGAAACCACCTACCAATTTTCTAACCGTAACATCAAAGATACCTAATTGGTGAAAATTCTCAAAGAGCCATTTTTTTATCTTAAGTGCCTCTAGCTTTACCAATAATACTTCTTTCCAAACGATACAACATTTCATTATCAACAAAAGATTTGCAAGATTTTCTCTCCAAGACAGAAGTTTGAAGAAAGTCCCTCCTTGACATTTCCAACCTAGCCTTTCACCTCCATGCTACAATTATGAGTTACCACGTCTGTGAACAACCGATGACCCCTTGATGAGCATAAAGGCAAGACTGGCTTAGATATCCTTTTCCTCTTGTCATTCTGATCTACCGAGAATGATTTGAAGTATACGTTGGAATTATTATTCACCACAGGTTGAACTTTCTTCCAATAAAATTCTCTAGTGAATCTAACAAGAATCACCCCAAGTCTGTCATAAAAAATCCAAGCACCATTCAGATCTTTCATTGCTCTTCTAGAATCATCCAAGCTACCAAAAATGACAAGACCAAATTTCCCACCCCAACTACTTCCTCTTATTTTAAGGATGAACACATCAAGCACTCTACCTTGATTTGAGGAGATATTTTCAAGCCATCTCTAATGCACTGTGAGGTGTATATTGTTCAAAAAATTGGAGAAAATCACCCAATAATATATTGGTAGATCTACTAATCAACTTCTTTTATCCCCGTTTCTTTCCCATTGTCATCTTAAAATTGATTGAAGGAAATATTTAAACGTTTTTTTTTCTTATAAAGAAAGTTATAGCGTGGAAAAAGAGGAAGAAGCAGTAAATGCTTCAATTCAAGGTTTGTAGACGCTGAAATTAATTAGAATAAAATTGATAATTAAAATTTTTATTTTATAAAAATTATTTAATTAAAATTTCATCTTCTTCCACTTTTAGTATTAAATTTGGATCTGAATTCTTTCAGATTTAAGTTTTTTTAGATTTAAATTTTTTAAATTCGGATAATTTTAAATTCAAATCATTTTAAATTTTTTTAATTTTAAATTTTTTAATCAAATCGAATTCAATTCAATTTTCGGCTCAAATATTTTAAACCAAGTTTTTTTGGCCACCTCTGTATGCAAAAATGTTATCATTTCCTTCTTCGTTATTTAACAACTCCCGCAGTAAAGTGCTCTCCTGCTAGTTATCAAATTTATGCTAAGCTTTTCCGGTGTCATAAAAGCAATTTCCATAATTAAATCACATTAAAATTCGTAGTAAACTTAGTTTAATGGATAATATCTTCAGTACTGGACTATTATAAAGGGGAAAAAAATAATTAGGAGCACAAAACGGACTTGTACAATAACCAGTGAACAGCCTCAATAAAAGTCCCAGTAAGTCCATTTTTTGAAAAAGAAAAGAGTAATTGTGTCCACTCATCTTTCCCTTACCCTAACTGGTAAACCACCTTTCATCCTAAGTGTCAAAGACAACAAGTGCTCGGGACACTTGTCGTTGCTTTGTACCTCTATCACGAACCTCTCCATAACTGCTGCCACAATGGATTTCATCTGAATGTATGCCATATCTTTCCCTAGACACATCCTTGGTCCGGCATGGAATACGG
>JAQSVH010091612.1:12898-31724 GCA_029448705.1 Adansonia digitata | reverse complement strand
GTGTTAACTGTCGAGTACGGTCAACCATGGCAAAAGATGCAGACCCGAAGAAGCTCAGATGGGCTGATCAGATGGAAAATGAAGAAAACGTCAATGACCTTGCCTTATTCCTTCTCCCTCCACGCCAAGTCATTGGTCCTGACGAGAATGGAATAAAGAAAAGTCATAGAGTACAAGTTCAATGAAGCTGGTAACAAGGTTAAAGTCACATCCACCTTTGGCGTTCACAAGGTTCGTACCAAGATGAGTAAAGAAGCCACTGAGAGAAGGTCATGGACCAAGTTTGGTGATGCAGTGGATGAAGAAGTTGGTTGCAGGCTTACTATGGTTTCTACTGAGGAGATCTTCCTTGAAAGGTCTAAGGCTAAATGTTGGAACTTTTTCTTGCTTGTTACTTTCAAGAAAGAAAAGACCTTTCCGCTTTATTTATTGATTTAGATGTGTTTTAGTGTGGGATTCTTTTCATTTTTGGATGAAAATGTTATCTTGTTAATATTGTTTCTTGTTTCTCAAGATTGTATGATCTTGCTCTTGTTTTTATTAACATCATTCTCTGATCAATGCTTGTTTGTTAATTCGTACAATTAATGGAAATAAAATCTACATGCTATCTTTCGTAGCTTATACTGATAAACCCTGGCAGATTTTGCTGTATCTTGGTTTCAAGAAAACCTGAACGTGCAGGGGAAACAATAAATACAGCAGGCCTAGTTCTATTGAGTTTTGTAGTTTAGAAGGGAAAACGGGGAAAAATTGGATTTTCAGATTTTCACTGTACCACATTTCTCCTATATAAAGAAAAAATTCTGGGCTGACCATGCATGAATTCCTTGCCAGGATTTTGTAGTCCTCCACTATTGTTAAAATTTCTCTAATTACAAAATTTTAGTTGACGATGAAGAACATTTAGTACGAGATATTAAAGAATCATTGGCACCGGGTTTTCAAATTTTTCCTACATTGATGTTTAAAAAGTCCTCTCTGTTAATTGTTGCTTTTCTTAATATTTTAATTATTAACAGCAAAAGAAGTAGAAGAAAGTAAAGTCGGGGGAGATGCTTTGTGAATAGGCTTTCTTATGTTGCGTAGGACTTGTGGCAAAAAAGGTGACCACTTTAATTCCCGGTGCCTTTACAAGATCTTGCACCTCAAAGCGAACCATTGAAATGTGAAAGGCTTTCTTCAGCAGACGGGGCTGCAGTTTCTTCTAAAGCCAACAGCACCAACAGCTATGTTCCTCCAAGTATGAGAGAAGGTGCTAAAAGGAGTACCCGCAGAGATAGGAGGCGCAGGAATGAAGATCATCCAATCAAGGTCAACAACCTCTCACAGGATGCTCAAAGGGTGACCTGCATGATCTTTTCGGCCTATTTGGACCTATAACTCGTGTCTGTGTCCCGCCTGATGGCCAGAATGGTTTGAACCGAGGGTTCGCTTTTTTTCAGTTTTTTTGACGAGAAAGATGCAGAGAGAGCCATTAACACTCTAAATGGATATGGATACGATAATTTGATCCTCAAAGTTGAATGGTCCTTGCCAAGATCATAATAGATGTATTAGATTCCTTCTAAGCCTGAGAAGGTCTAACCATGAACATGAATGCTGTTTTTGCTTTCTTGAATCCCCCTGGCTTTGTTCTTATATTGATTTTATTAACATGCTCTTTAAAGTCTTTCGGACGACGATTACATGAAGTTCACTACTTAAAATGCATGAGATCTTGTTGCTGTGGTCTATAGTATATAAATGCGCGGTTTGAACCCCAATCTCAAAAATGCCACAGTTCAACATTTATTGTTTCTGTAAAATACGCTTTACACTGCAAACTGCAATTTTGGGTTTATATATCATAAAGTAAATGAAAGTGAAGTTTTGAAATACGGAGGCTAGAAATGGGGGAATCTAGAATTGGTGAAATCTCTGGCATTACACTTTTACAATTGATTGGGAGCTATAGCAACCAGTAAACCAAAAATCAGGCTTTGAGGATCCTCGCATTTACTTCTGAGAAACCTCACCTGCAGCGATGCTGATAATGTATTCAATCTCAGCAGCAACTTCCTTCATGGAAGGTCGGTTCTGTCTCTTGTCATCCAAACATGATGCTGCCAGTAGCCCCAATGCTTTAATTGTTTCAAGTTCTAATTTTGTAACTCCTTGTTTGATCACCGGATCAACAACATTCATTAATCTCTCTTCATCCATTATATTTTTCATGTAAACCACCAAATTCACGTTGTCTTCTTCTCTGTTAAAATCTATAACCTTCTTAGGAGTCAAGAGCTCGAGAAGAACAACCCCAAAGCTATAAACGTCACTCTTATCAGTAAGCTGAAAACTACGGTAATATTCCAGGTCAAGATATCCAAGGGTTCCTTGAGTTGATGTATAAATGTGACTATCACCGGCTTCAGTTCTCTCAACCAGCCTGGACAGCCCAAAGTCAGAAACTTTGGCATTAAGTTTCTCGTCAAGTAAAATGTTGCTTGATTTCACGTCACGATGATAAATGGGAGGCACTGCTGCAAAGTGGAGATAAGCAAGACCTTCTGAAGTCTGGTGAGCAATGCGAAGCCGGCATTGCCATTTTAGGGGAGCATATTTGCCAGAAAGCTGACAGTGGAGGTGATCAAACAAGGTTCCATTTGGGATGAACTCATATATCATAATAGGCTGGTCAAGCTCAACACAAAAACCAAGGAGTCTCACCAGGCACCTGTGGTTCACCTGGCAAAGAATGCGAACCTCATTGAGGACTTGATCAGTTCCTTTAGTATTCCCAGGCTTTGCACGTTTGATGGCTGTTACAGTTCCATCATCAAGAATGCCTTTGAAGACCTCACCGAAACCTCCGGATCCTATCAGCTTTGCTGCAGCGAAGTTATTGGTTGCTGTTATTATTTCTTTGCCAGTGAAGACCCTGGCTGATTTGCCATTGTTTTTGGCATTAATTATCTGTTCCCTCTCCTTAATGATATTCTTCTGCAATTCTCTTTGTTGCCCTGGTGTTGCTTATAAACTAGAATTCCAATCATTATAGTAAGTGAAATTCCTGCCAGTGCAACGGCCATACCTGAAAAGGAAAAAAAAATACTGTTACCATCACAAACAATAGTTGGCAAATTCAGTATAACTTCGAAGGCGAAACATAGTTTGCACTGGCATTATTTCGTAAATGAATTTAGTTATACTATGGCACATTACCACAAATCATCACTGTCTGCTTCTTTCGATTTTTGCAGCTTTTCCCTGGTCGGCATTTGGCACCTAAACAAATAGAAGATAGTATCTTAAAACTTATGGTTACTAGGAATAGTAAGAATTGCTTTTGAGTCATTTTTGCTCATTCAAGAAGTGAAATTTATCCCTATTTTGCTCTATTGCTTTATTAAACTCTGGGTTTTGTTCACAATCAAGGGAAAATGTTTACTTACTTCGACAAAATCCGTTGGTAGGATCCCACTTGAACCCTTTGTTGCACAAGCACCTCGTTGATCCAACATTCATAGGATCAGCCAAGCACTTGGAATGCAACAAGTTCTTGCAATCTAGCGGCGTCTTCCAAACCGGTTCTTGTGGCAATTCCCACTCTATCTCCAAACCAGGCTCAGGCCATTTTCTTGGAGGATTGACAGTGTCAAAGTTCACAAAGCTCTGGTATGCTAGACAACCTCCATCATGAATCCTCACCGTATATGCAGTTTGCAAACTACCAGTCTTGAACACACAGCACAACGGAGTCCTCATGCATTCGGCTGCATTATCCTCTATATAGTTGTGACATAGGCCTGTTGATGTACAATTTATGGGTGCTTGCAATTGTAACATTGCATTCGTACAGTTAAGCAACAAAATGGTGTTACTGCTAGTGATGTTGAAGGGAAGGTTATCATCAAGCTGGATCCCTTCAGTTCTGATATCGCTAGAAATGCAAATGTCACCAGAAAGGCTTGGGGGTCGAAGAATTATCCGCTGAGTCAGGGGTTGATGGATGTAATCATGTAAGATCCCTTTAGAGCATCAAACCATGGTGCTCCTGCAGTGCACCTAACCTTGTACGCTTGATCACCGCAATTAGGGCCCGTGCTAAGCGGGTAAGGCACTGGAATGCGGCCACAATTACCGCAACGCTCTATGGCAGCTGCAAACCCTGCAAATGATAGTAGTACTATCATAGAGATCAATATTGAGAATACAGATTTTTCCATTCGAGGAAAGTTGGTAGATTTGAGGACTAAACTGTAAGGCTTTTCAAGTATTTGGTTGCCCCAGTCGATATTATACCAGAGAAACACGTCAAGTACTCTGGACTCTAAAAAGACAACATCGGCCAGGTTTTTTGTATGTACAAATGTGAGTTAAAGTGGACAGTTTTGTCTTTTAAACTGATCCAAAGAGTGTTCCTTCGGCATTATTACATGGAGGATGTAAATAAGAAGACAGCCGTCAATTTCGTCTAATGTAGACAGTTCACATTTTCTTGGGAAGATCACTGCTCTGAAATGATATACTAATGCTTCCACGCAATGGTGATGATTATACTTTCCTTAGATCTCGGGCTTCTCACGCCTGCATGAAGTGACTTCGAAAATGTTGACCCTGGCGGCACTTAGACAAAGTAATTATCATTCCCTAATCAAACATCTTAGATGTTAAGTTTGATTATTCAAGTTTGCAACTCAGTCACAGATAAAGTGAATTATGGAAGGAAAATGAAGGTGAAAGGATTAGGTCACTTAAAGAGTTTATCAATTATGAAAAGTTAAAAATTGATCAAGGTGGAACAGAGCTCTTGTCAAGCGTGACTAATCGCCATATATTTCACCAAGACTTAATTGAATGTTGAATATAAATATATGTCCGACAAGTGATATTTTTTATACATATATTTAAAGGATCATACTTTCATATTCATATTGAAATATGTATCAGAAACAAGCGTTAGATACGGATCCTTTAAGAAGAAATTGAAGAACCTAAACGCTGAGGCATTACTGTTACCTGTGCAAATATGTCCCCTATGTACTCATACTGGAATTTCTGGTGTAGATGCCTCACCTCCTATCTTTCCTTTCTTTTTTTTTTTTTTTGACAAGATCTTAACTATGCTAAACCAAAGTATAGATATTCTAAAACAGAATTATGGCATCAATGGGCTACAAATCTATATTAAATTACTTCGTTCTCCATGTTTTGGAATTTAAACTTAATTAATTGTAGACTGTAGTGGTCCAGTGCCTCAATCCTTTCCCTCGGTGAAAACAATGATCTGGCCAGCTGATAATGCATCATTTGTACCATGAATGCATAAATATATGTTCCAGTGTTCCTGTGGGAATCTCAAGATTACAAGGATGCAGAAATTCCTTTTAGCAAATCCCATAACCCAGGTGTTCCCTAATCCACCATTGCAAGTGTGTTTTTCAAGACAATTTACATAGTTTTCAACTTACATTTCTCTCCTTTACATTGGAAGTTAAAAGCGTGCACAATACGAATAAGCTTCCAATCATTTTGGAAAGCGCACAAGTGATCTCTCCTGCTTTTGTTCCATTGGAAATAAGGCATAATGAGTACCTTTTTTGCTAGAAATCCCATGGCAAATGATCTAGTTGCTCCAGGACAAAAGATGGACAATAGTTCATGAATGGCTGAGAAAAAACAACCTTAAGATGTATGCAGAAGCTGAAATAAGAAAGGGATTCAAGTGGTCGAGTAGGAAACAAATATGTTAGTTGCAAGGTTTTTTTCTCCCTAGCAAATTCATACTGTTCTACTCTTTCATCTTCTTTGACAAGGGCTTGCTAAAGCAATGGGGTCAAAATCTATGTTTAGATCACATCTCCCTGCAGTGTCATGCCTATGGATTTGGGTTGTAGAAAGAAAAAAAAATTATTGCAGTTGGCTTATGAAAATTTTAGCTAGGTTTTAATTCCAACAAGCATAATGAGAATGGAGGGTTTACGCAATGAGGGCAGGATTAACTATTGGCTAGTTGCGAATTTAGGGGCTGGCAGCAGCAGCGGCCTTTCTTAGAAGGAGCCTTTTTTCTTTTTTTAAATTGATTAAGTTAAAAAGGTGAAAAATTCTAGTCCGACCCCTCAATTTATGAAAATCTAATTAAAATTGCTGTTCTAAAATAAAAAAAATGGGAAAATTCTAGTTTGATCCAACATTTTTAATTTTGATAACTTCTTTGGAAAATACATTAATATAATTAATTTACTAAACTTGTTAGGTTTAAACTTTATGATTTTTAATTTAATTCTCTTTAATTTGTTACTTGGTTAAATATTATTATATTTATACATAACATTACTTCATTAAATTAAACTTTTTTTTTCTTTTCAATCAATAAAAAAGATCTTCATATCTATTTTGGTGTGTCAACTATTATTTTCTTTTTATGGTAATAAAAGATAATAAAGAAAGTTGAATTATTATATCTTTATATAAAAATAAAATAAAAATAAAAATGTAGTAACTTTTTAATCTTTTTTTTTTCAAATTTTTAATAAAAATTACATTAATAAGTCAAAATTACTGTTCTATATATTATTTTTATTTTTACATTAATTATATTTACATTGAGAGGCCTGAAAATAAAATTTCTAGCTTAACCTCTAATTATTGGTATTGTATAATTAAACTATGGGATACCAAAAGAAAATAAGAAGAAACCCATAATTAAACCAACATAAATAGTGGCAAAAACAAGATGGAAAAACTTTTATTAACCTCATGCTACTACAAATGTTCAGGCAATATTTGCTAAGATAGAGGTTTTTTTATTGAGGGTTAACCTTCAAATACTTCATCACTTGTGACGACACCCAGAATACTCTCAATCTCCTGAGCAACTGATTTCATTGAAGGTCGATTCTGCCTTCTCTCATTCAAACATGATTCTGCTAAAAATCCAAGAGCTTTCATTGCCTCTAATTCTATTTTGCCAGCTTCCTGTTTAAGAGAAGGATCAATAACATCCATGAATCTTTCTTCTTTGAGAATTTTTCTGGCAAAAACCACCAGGTTCACGTCTTCTTCCCCCCTGTTAAAATCGATTGCTTTCTTGGATGTTAATAGCTCCAACAAAACGACTCCGCAACTGTACACGTCACTCTTATCAGTCAACTGGAAGTTGAAGTAATATTCAGGGTCAAGATAACCTAAAGTTCCTTGAGCAGCAGTTGTCACATGGCTCTTATCGCTCAAGCCAAGCCTGGAAAGCCCGAAATCCGAAACTTTAGCATCGAGATTCTCATCTAATAAAATGTTGCTTGATTTTATGTCACGGTGGTAAATAGGTGGAACCACGGATGAATGGAGATAGGCAAGACCTTGTGCTGTCTGGTAGGCGATGCAAAGCTGGCGGTGCCTTGAGAGTGTTACCCTTTTGCTTGAGAAGCCCTTATGAAGATGATCAAAAAGGGTTCCATTGGGAATGTACTCGCAAATCAATAGAGGTTGCTGAAGCTCAACACAACAGCCAAGTAGTTTGACAAGGTTTCTATGGTTAACTTGGCAAAGAATTTGGACCTCATTGATAATTTGATCGATACCCTTGGCGTTTCCAAGCTTGGCTCGCTTGACAGCTATGGTAGTTCCATCATGAAGAACGCCCTTAAAGACCTCACCGAAGCCTCCTGAGCCCAGGAGGTTGTCTTTGGAGAAATTTTCTGTTGCCTTTTCTATCTCTTTGATACTGAAAAATTTGGCCAGTCTGCGACTATTGGAGCTTCTAAGATCTCTATGTGCCTTGGTTAAACTGACTTCAGCTTCTCTCTCATAGCCCTTCCGTTGCTTGTAGACTATAATAGTGGTAACAACGAGTCCAATTACGATCGCACCTATTGCAGAGGCTGCACCTAGATATTACAGCATTACCCAAATTAGCTAGAAATTAAGATCATCTAATTAATTGCAAAAATCAAATTGGCTATGGATCCAAATATTAGAGGGCCTGACATTTACCTACAAGGATGGATTTCTTCTTTTGATGCTTGCAACGTCTCCCATGTGTACATTTCACATCTACGAGAAAAAAAAAGTTCAATGTCCTAAAATTCTTCAATTTTTTTTATCATTTATGTTAGTTGCAGGTCTCATATCAGCCTATCTGAGATCTTTGATCAACTTTTTCCAATCTTGTAAAAGAAAATTAGTTGACATTTCTTCATGCCGGGTCTTAACTATCCCAGAGCTAATTTTAGATGGTGATGTTCCAACATAGTTCTAGTCGAATATATGGGATTCTTGGGAAGAGTTTGTAGGCATTTGCACATGTGGCTAGCTTAGCAACTTGCAATTTCAAATTATTGTTGGAAATTTAAAGAAGATCCTACAGATCTTGGTTCATGCCAGCACGCCTTTAAACTGCAAGAAGCTTGAAAATTTTAACCCCACATGCATATTCATATGCTCCGAGTGGAGAGGAAAGGTGTCAGTTTAGGCACAAAATAAGCTATGGTTTTAGAACAATTCAAGCACACAAAATTTTCTATTAAACAATCTTTTCTTTTCGACTGTCACAAATGATTGATTTCGGCGATTGCTATCAGAATTTGGGATCGGTAATGGTGAAATTAATTTCAACATTTTTATAGTAAAAAAGAAAGCAGAATGATATAGAAGTAGTTTTATGCTGACCTCGACAAATTCCATGTATGGAGTTCCATTGAAACCCCGACTTGCAAAAGCACCTTCTTTTTCCAACATTAACCGGATCTGGCAAGCACACTGAATTCAATAAATCTTTGCAATCTGCCGGGACTCCAGCCCTGGCACGGGCCACTTACTGACTGGCAAGTTCATATCCAAATTCACAAAACTTTGATAAGCCGAACATCTTTCAGGACGAACCCTGATCCTGTAAGTATGCAGCGTACCCCCAGTTAAAATACCAAAAGCATATGGGCAGTGCCCCACAATTGGCTTTAGCCTCTGGATTGGCCCTGATGTAATCATGACAAATGCTTGTTGAACTACAATTGAGAGCTGCAAATTCTTGCAGGAACGCGACGCTACAATTCATGATCATGACAATGTTGGCACTAGTGATGTTAAAGGGAAGGTTGTTGTCCGGCTGAATTCCTTGGGTTCCAAAATCAGCTGCCATGCAGGTATTCTTGGCAAAGCCTGGTGGACGGATGACCAGTGTTTGAGCCACTGGATTGATTGACGTGATCATGTAGGATGATCCATTGAGAGCATCCAACCAGAGTGTTCCTGCATCACATCGAACTTTGTACCAAGGGTCACCGCAATCTGGTGCGGTGCTAAGCGGATATGGCCCTAAAATTCGGCCACAGTTCGGGCAGAGTTTCAAGGCCATGACAGTGACGCAATCTGTGGATAACAGCATTGCCATTGAAATAAGAATCAAAGGAGGCAGCATTTTCTTCTTTCTTCTTCGTTAAAGAATAAAGTGAACTTTCAGTAAACTAAATGCTAGCAAGCTTGAAATGAAAATGGCTTACCATTAATTATGGCTTTTATTATATGGTTTTATTTTACATATTGTTGTTCAATTTAATCTCGTGCCTGACAAATAGCGCAAATTTGCACTTCCAATGCACTTTATATGGCCCTCTCTCTAAATTATATTGGAGGACATACTGATAAAATGTGGACAATTAATTGTTTCATTTTAGAGAATTAATTAGCTGTATAATATCAAATCTCATTAATTAATTTATCATTTTTTTTTTTTTGTCTTTTCCCTTTCTCTTTCTGGGAGACCATCAAACATTGCCACGACATCACTGTAAAAAGCAAGGAGCTTGTAGATTGCAATTTGCAGGTTTTTCTTGAAAACTTAAAATAAAAAAATTATAAATTTATATATTTATTATATTATATTATAATTATGTTTAAAATATTTTATATTTTTTTTATATATAAATAATTTATATTATTTAAAATTTAATATATTTATATATTTATATTATAATGTGCAAGTGTCAGTAAAAATAATAATTAAAAGTTTAACCTTTAACAAATATTTTAATTTAAAATATTCACTTAAATTTGCTAATAATTTTTTTACTAAAAAATACAGTTATAAAACATAAAAGAGTTCAAAAACATAACAAATTGCACCCACATACAAAGCCCATTAAAACCTAAAAAATATAAATAATTGTCAAATTTTAAATTTTTTACGAATATTTTTAATCTATAAAAGGTATAAATTTTAATTTTTTGTACCAGATTTATACTATTTTCAGGTCCACCCTGAAGTATTTTAATGAAAAATTAAATAAAAAAAAATGAAGGTCAACAATTTATTTGGCCTTTCTCTGGGTGGGACTTCATTTTCAGAAATTTGAACTCTCTTACCACATTGCTTTCTTGTTCTTCCATTCCGCTGCTTTACAATTTCAATGTGTGTCAATTTCATGAGCTGTTAACGCTCTAGAACTTTGGCTCTGGTCAATTCAAATAAGCCTGAAAAAAAAAAATTTAAAAAAAATCAAAATATAAGTTATTCAACACGTTTTATCCACAAAGATATAGAATCATTATACTTATCTAAAACCAGATGCTAAATGTACTTTGTAATCAATAATTTCCACTTTGCCAAAAGTGTGAAATGGAGGGCAAATTTCTTACATCTCTAGAACCTGAAACTTGAGAAGTTTGTTCACCTCCATTAAAAGATGAATTCAGATCATATTAGAGTTCTAAATTTTTCTCCCTTTTTTTCTCTAGTTTTCCCCTCATTTAGACTAAAAAAAATAAAAATACATTACATTTAGATGGCAAATTCTAGCATGCTTTAATCATGATACTCGTATAATTTGTGTTATGAATAAACTACATTATTGAACGTTAAAATAGCATAAAGGGTTATTATAATTTCCAACATAAATATCATTTTACTAGCAAGATCACAGTGTTGTTTTTATGAAACTAGTTTTATCTATGTTCAATTAAGGATGTAATGTAGGGTTTCTTTCATCCTTAAAAGTACTAGATAAACGTCCGGTTGTACATTTCTTTGAATTAATTGGGTCTTATTTTAGGTGGATATTAAATATCTACAGTTTGTCTTTAATATATTGATAATGGGATTTTTTTTTTTTAAATTTCACAGGTAAAATAAAAAAAATCATATCATTAATTTATTTTTAAATATATTTTTAAATATTTATTATTTTACTAATCTCATATATCTTTATTGCTTTATTGTTGAAAATAAAATTCTAACCAATTTGTACAACTGTTTCAACAAGGGTAATTTTCACCTTATTTATTTCAAAGTTTAATGTCTTTGTCAAACACTATTCTTTTTATTGTTTCCTTTTAGACTTATCCTTATGTTTCAGAAAATGACTGCTGAACTGTGACAAATACCAAAATTTAAGTTTGTTGGAAATTCCTTCACTCAAACACCTCTCTTCTCTAAAGATATTTCTTACAGAACATTGGAAGTTTCAGCTTTAATTAATGATAATTTTACATTATAGTGCATACCAGAAATATCCATAAAATTAATATTTATCCTTACTTAGAATATTTTAAACTTAAGTTATAAGCAATTTTACATTTTATCCACTTAATCATTCATCGAGTTCTTAATCTAATTTAGTTATATCATTTACGTATATTCAATCTAATACATTACTAATTAAAATCAAATTACATTGAACATATAACTTGTTCATTAAAAGAATTAATGATAACGAGTAAGTGAAATATTGAACTTTTACCAACTTAATCAATCCCTTTAATATTCTTTATTTGTTAGTGAATTACAAGAGCAGTTGGAAATCTATTTGGTAGAGCTTTCATTGATAATTCTCATGAAACCAAATACGTAGAATCCTAGTTAACTTTCAATCCTGATAACTCTATTACTTAATTTACTTTTTCCTTTTGGATTTTCAATTATATTTTGGTGACATATCCGGAATTTCAGTTTTGAGTTTGGTCGGCTATCAAGTTTTTAATATTCATCCATCAAAAACTGTTAAATTCTAGCATAATAAGATAACATATTTACGTACTTCAAGTACATCTTCCATGGCCGCCTGCAGCTAGTATTTGATAAATAAGAAAAGGAAACGGAAGGCGGAAAAAGAGAAATTTATTTTAAAAAAAAAAACCCACTCACTAACTTCAAAACCAATCTCCACTTTCAGAACAACTGAAAGAAGAATACACAAGTACGAACTGATGATTCTTACTACGTTTGATTCCACAATTAACATAAAATAAGAAACCTTTTGGCTTGCCTTAAAACATTATTAAAAACATTTAACAAACATGACCATTGGATGTATTTACAATAGCCTAAAGGCATAGGGAGATCCCTTCGGCCTCCCGACAACCTTAAACTCTTTGTTCAATCCCTTTACATTTAAGCGTATCCTTCCCCTTTGGTTTTCCATACGCTTATTAATTACTGATCAAATATAATAATTAATAACGTCGACAGAAATACTTCTAGATATATGAAATTACCGGACTCTAGGACCCATACTTTGACTAGCAGGGGCACATCTTCAGCTTCCTTTCAGATATGTCACTGCGATGTTTTTAGAGCTTCCATGATGATGATCAAGTAACGACGCGGCGAGAAGTCAAACGACAGACAGTAGGAGACTGAACTCCGGTTGATAAAATAATCTTAGTAGCACTTGAAGAAGTAGCCATGGAAGATGAAGAAGAAGTAGAGAAATTCCCATAATCTGATTCAAAGACTTGTTTATCAGATATCTGAAACCGCCCAGAATCTCCAGTAGGGAGTCTCATGTAAGAAGCCGAAGGTGACTCATTGAACCATGTTGCTAAAACATCATCTTCCCTTCCATTCTTGTGTTGGACTATAGCCCTGTAAATAAAAGGAATAAGACCTTCCATTACTTTCCTTTTCTTTGTATTTGTATGAAAGGAAATAAAACCAAATATTCTGCAAAAAAAAAGTTGGTTTGGTCTGAAATTCTGATTGAAGGGAAATGAAGGGAGAAGATTGGTTTTTAAAATAGAAGGGAAGGGTGGTGACGTGTCGTAATGGGTAGGAGTCCACCTCTTCACGCTAAAATTAAATCCGCACGAAGTCATGATGAAACAAATAATAAGCCATTGAAAGCCATAGCCAAACTAAAAAAAGGCAGGCACCTTCCTTACAAGTCACCAATTACGCAAAAATATTTTCACATTAATTAATTTCTCTTTGCATAATCTTAAATCTTAATCTTCTCTGTTTTTAAATTAATCTTTCTCTGAGGTTTGGTGGCACCAATGTGTGAGCTTTCCTAACATGATTAGTTTGTGATTATCTAATACTTCTTCCTTTGATAAGCTTTCAAACCAGTCATTAATTTTCTCAACTTTTAGTTTCCATCATTTTTTTTTTTGGTTCTTTTTAACAATGTTTGTTTGTTTGAACATGGTTTTAGAGTAAGGTATTTGATTAAAGTTGGTAGAACATCATGCGCCCACTTGTTTAAATATCAGCACCAAGATTTAGGAATTTTTGTTGTAGCATATCATATTGAATCCCAGAGAGACCATAGCCAGCTGGGACCAAGATCAGATGTCCTGGATTATTTTAAAGGATATAGTTCTCCAATATCTTTCCAGGATTTTAGGGTTTTCTTTTGGTTTCCCTTCCAGCTGTTCACTATATTTTCCAATTTTTTTCCTTGAAAAGAAAACCAAATATATTGAAAAATAATGGATATTATTAGTGCCAGTATATGCCAACTTTTACTTAAGTTGTTAAGCAATATTCAGATAATTGCTATTGGGTTAATTTTGTAATGAAAAATAAACTCTTGACGATTTGGGTTACCCTTTAAGGCATTGTCTCGTATATTTGTTTCTTATAGCTATTTTTGTTATCATTCATCAATGTTTATTAATTTATTTTTTTTTTTTTAAAAAAGCAGACTCTTCTTCAAGGATTTCTAAAAAAAGCTGTGTAGATGGCTAAAGTTTTATCCAAATGTGACCAAATGCATTCTAAGAGAATGTATAATTTCTTTGCCATAAGTTTTAACTATTATATGTTAAATCTACCCTTTGACTTAATTCCGATTCCTAAACAGGAACCCCCATGGAGGTTGAAAAACATCTTTCAATCAAAGGATAAGAAGCTATCAACCATTCCCCCATTTGTACTTCTCAAAGTTCTATCTTAATTTGGTTACTCCAAAAGCAAAATCTAGAAGGGAAAATTACTCAAATTTAAATATATATATATATATATATATATAAAAGAGTAAAAACCCAAGGAAATGCTGAAAAACGTTTATCCATATCTTCATCTTGCTGTCAATGAGTTCTTTTAGTTGTATTTCAAAATCATATAGTTAAATAATAATTGAAAATTACAAATATATATATATATACGTTTATTTAAAAGGGTTGAGAATATTTGACATGAAGGTTATTTTGTTTTCTCTTGCCTATAATAAAATTAAAATATTGAATACCAACTCCATTGTCTCAATCGCAGATGAAGTCATTGTATGCATCATCAAACGGCTGCAAATTAATCTTGTAGCAAGGGTCGTTTTCTTAATCCAATAAAATAAAAATTCTCAAGTTCAAAGAAGGGATGGATGATCGTTCCAATCCGGCAACTCTTACGCAAAAGCATAAACTGGGTGCGCTCTTTGCTTTAGGCGGAGAGTTAGGTGAATGAGAGATATAGTAATGCTGGTGCTGGTGATCATACTGTCACGGTCTTGATTAATATTATTTTCCATTTTGAATTTGGTTATTGCAAAGACAAATGCCACCATCAAGGCTTAGCTGTCATCGTCTTTCCTCGCTTCGGTCAATTTATAACCTTACAGTGCAGGTCTCATAATAATTAACCACCAAAACAATTAAATATATCAATGTTGAATGATTTTTAAGACTTGAGGGTAACCATTTCAACTTGATTATTCGAAGTGATAACAAACTATGAGTCAATTATGAAGTTTACATACATAAATATTTTTTTACAGTAAATTCCGTAACTAAAAATATAAAAATAAATAATAAATATTAATATTCGAATTGAAACTCTGAATCCTAAGCTAGTTAGGCTAAAAGTGAGTTTGCAAACATAAAAAATTTAAATTGAAAGTTTGGCATAATTTTATTAGTTGAAGGTTTATATTAATCAGTAGATTAGTACATTTATAATAATTTAAATCAATTTTATATATTTAGTTGTCATTTTTGACAAGTTTGCCGGAAAATTATGGTTATGAAGGCAGAAGAGTCATGTAGTTTGGGAAATAATTTTATTTATTATTTATTTATTTATTTAATAAAGAATCAATGTCAGAGTCATTCCTACATGTATAGTTTTTGAGAGTATTAAGTCAGATGATTGGATTTGAAAATCGTTACCAAAGTTTTTTTTTTTTTTTAATAATAATTTGTATCGTTTGCTATTTGTTTTATCTGACCTTTAGTAATTCGAAAGTTTTGTGAATGTTCTTAATCAATGCCTGCATAAATCAGGCTTTGACTATTTGACTTGATAGTACATGGCGGCCTTTATCATGCTTCGTAAAATATATTATTGAAATAGTAAAACAGATATTATAATATTTCTAAAATCGCAGCAAATTGGAGGATGGATATGATATATATATATAGAATAACATAATAAATATAATATAAAATATTTTAAAATAATTAATGTGATATGTTTAATACATGTATGAATATTATATTTGTATTTAAAATTTAATATATTTATAATTTATATTTACATTATTAACATTTTGAGCTTAATTACCTGGAATAACAACGATTAAAGTTAATGGGATAAGAAAAGTTTCTACTTTGGCAAATTGGGCCAAATTTCAATTTAGATAGTCAATGTTCTTTTTCAATAAGATGATTCTGTTTCTGGCCTTCCGCACCGGCTTAAGATAAGAAGGCCATTTTCATTTTCCAAATGGTTTTTCAATAAGATGTTTGATTGGGCAGGCTCTATTTTAATACCTAACCAGTTCTTGTTTCTCACCGTCAGAATCGGGTAGCAGCCCATGTTTTCATGACATTTGAAAAGTGATCTGTCAAACTATACATACAAACACACCCCCCCCCCAAATACATATATAACAGTACCTCTACGTGCTGAAATCGTTGTGATTTTTGCAAACTGTGGGTTTTATTGGAGAAATTTTGGATGGAGGTAAGTTTATAACTACTATATCATTGCAGGTCAATTTAATGTTATGCACGATCTTAGTTGTTGAGACTGAAAGTTGTTCAAAGTATCTTAATTATATGAGTGAAGATATTAAAATAGTTACGGTAATATTACTTGTTTTATTTTTAAAGGAGGACATGGTAGCTTGAAATAAAAAGAATTATAAATGTTAAGTTTCGAATTTTAAATTTACAGGATGTCACTTGAGTTCAGGGTTAAGCCTTAAGTTCGATATTCTTACTCTTTTCAGTTCCTGCAGCAAACTGCTTTCCATGATTTGGAAAAGTGATTTGAATCGAGAGATAATTTTGTTTTTCATCAGAGGTTGAGGCTATTTTACTGAAATGAGAAGCAAACTTTAATGAACTAGGGCAGCCAGCTTTATTTTATGAACAACTTGATTCTGAAACAGCTGCTCTCCCACAAATTGATGATGCAAGAAAATGCACTTTTATGACCACCAAAATTAATTTTCATGCAAACAAAAATGGCCAGATGAAGTTGAAACCATACTTTTATGAATTAATGACTCAATTTTCTGTCCTTAAATAGCTAATTTCATCATTTGACAAAAGTCGTTCTTTCTAGTCTCTCAAAACAATCTCATATTTGAGATGGCGACCCCTGGAATGCATTGCAAGCGTGTCATTTGTCCTGTTTTACTGGGATTGCGTAGTTGCTATGCAATCTTCTGTTTAACTTAAGTGAAGAATTTCATGAATCTCATTGCCAAGATAGGGCTATTTTACTCAGATTCCAGTGAGTGTTAAATATTTATGCATCCGACTCAATTTTTTTTAGCTATTTGCAGCTAATATCTTTACTTATTTCTGAATATGTGTTGGACAATAATTTTGAATATGAATATTAAAAACAAAAATATGAAAAATACGAGTACCATGGATAGGGTCTTGAGTTCTTTTCTGTTGCATGGTCCCTAAAGGAATATGCGGTGCAGCCTTTACGTAAAGAATTAAAGATTGTTTGCTCAAAAGTTGGAAAGTGAAGAAAAATGGTAAAAAAGCACAGGATGCAAGTTGTAGCAGCAGTGAATTATTATGTATGGTATATAACCTCCAAGCCCTAGGGACTACCACTGATTTGCTTAGAAGTGGTTGAATGGATTTTTTACAATGTTTGGGGGTTCAAGATTCAAGGTGACATAATGTTTTTCGACAGTTAAAAAAAAAAATTTATGTAATGCAGTCTCCAAGGATAGCTGTAAATTTCTACTACTTTCATTCACTACCTGCCTTCCTTTAAACTTGAATGCAAGGTGACAGTTTACAGGTCTGGGTAAATCCTGCTTCCTAAGGGAATGATTCAAGCCATGTACTTTGCTAATCCAACCTTGTATGTTAATTGTTTCATAAGAATTTAATACTACAAAATGAATTTGGGAAAAACTAAACTATGATAATCAAGGATGACTTGTAAACATGATGTACGTCCGAGTTGTAATCAAATATAGTAATTATTATCCCATTGTTTGATGACAAGTAGGATTAGAATTGAGAAGCTGATGATCTAATTAACCTTTGCTTTACACTTTAATTCCAAAAATGTGAACAAACATTTTGTTAACGGAATCTGCAGACTACAGACATTGACAGATTGATTTTCAGCCCCATTAAGCTTTGTCGAGCGTCGGACAAAGGAATAATGTGGAAAAGAAAAATGAAGAAATAAAAGGCTCGGTTTCCGTAAAAAGAGGACACTTTGCCCATGGGACTCTCTCTCAGCGGTCCATGAACCATGGAATCAGCACTTCACCGGAAGCTTGATACAGAGTTTCATTTCCATTGCAGGTTGCCAGGGACTCGTCTCAGTGAAAGTTAAAGCTGCCCTGAAAAAAAGGCCGAGTAAACCATCACGGCATCAGTCACCCTCTATGTAGGAAAAAAAAAATTGCCTGGATTGGTGACATAGTTCAGTGAATTTGCTTTTGGTCTGAGATGAATGCTCTTGTGTTCTGATCAGTTGCGGTGTTTGCCTTAATGTGCACTCCACATCTTTTTCTTGATCCTACTGGTCCCCTTCCGTACGTCACAATAGGCCACTTGTCCCCCTTTTTAGGGGTCCCAATTTTGTCTAAATCAGGGACCTTGGTTCCTCACTTTCTTGTAAAATCAAATTAGTAAATCGCCAACCTTCTTGCTTCTCTGCTGAAGCTTCCCTGTTTCACGACTTCTAATTATTCAACAGCCATTGCTTTTGCTCTCATGACCATAGATGATCTTTCAATCTTTCATGATCTTCATGATTATGATGGTGCAACCTGCAATGGTGTCAAATTCCCCCCATCAATTCCGTTTGAAACTAGCCAACTTTAAATATAAAAAAAAAAATTTCTTTCTCACTCTAAATTTGCGGAGATTCTTGATTTGAATAAACAACTTTAAATCTAAATACATAACTTGTTTTATCAGTCTTTTTCGACATTGGCAAACATTTACTTTGGTTGCTTTGCTTGTGTGAGTGAAACTCTTTTATGTTTTCTGAAAAGCAAAAGTTTGTGGTAGGTAGATTCCTACTTCTTCAAAGTGTATGATATGAATCTTAAGGAAAAATTTATTCTTCTTCCCTCGTCTTTCCTCTAGCTAACCAAAAAATATGTTATTGTAACTTTCTTCTCTCTAGCTTAACCAAACAGTA
>JAQSVH010091612.1:0-12798 GCA_029448705.1 Adansonia digitata | reverse complement strand
TGCGTGACTGGAAAAGCTAATTTCCCATTCTCTCTCACCTTTGATTTTTTTTTTTTTTTGTTTATATCTGTTTCTACAGTTTGGATTAACGCCATCTGCACCATAGCTAAAAGAAGTTTTAATCATGGACTCTAATGAATTTGAACATCTATTTCTTATTGAATCCTTGTCACAAGGTCGCCTTTTTTCATCTTTTCTAAATACCAGAGCTCTCAATTTGTTTTAGCTTCCATTTTTAAGTTTTCGAGTTTCATCTTTTGCTTATAAAGTTTGGGGTTTTCCCCCCTAAATAGACTATTCTTTTGAAGTTGCAAAAATGGAGATGGGTTTGGATTCTTTAATCGTTTGCAGTGAGAAAATAAGTATTTTTGTGTTTCTTTTTTCTTTTTGCCTTCTAGCAGGACGGGGTTTTTGCTGGTTTGTTCAACGGGGTCACCGATCAAACGAAGGGCAGGATTAACAATAAAACAGGCGGGTCGAGGGTCATACCGTGGAACCTAGAGGGAAGCTGAAACTGAGTGTAGTGAGTATTTGCTTTTACTCTTTTAGAGTTTAACAGAAATCTGTGTTTATCTTTTAGTTGAAGAGGTGAAGAAAAAATGGCGACTGCTTCATGGAGGCGGTTGTTGAGGAATCTTTGCATCAATTAACCTTGGAAATATGCTGTGTTTTGGAAGCTTAGGCACCGGAGTCCCATATAAGTTCGTTTTTTTTTACATTAGTTTTACGAAATAATGTGCTTACTAATCTTTGTTATGGCTGAATTTCAACTTGTTTGAATGTCGATGTAGATTGAGTGGCTTTATTTTCTTTGAAAAACTACTATTTTAGGTGTAAACTGGTCTTATTACTTATTAGTAAAATTTTAAATGGCAATTGTTCGATTTGGAGGATGTTGGTAACCAACTGGCGCATACAGATTTACGTCAAATATTCTATGAAGCTAGACAACCGGTGAACTTAAACAAATAACCTTTTGGTAACCTTCGTTTTAATGGCGTTCCTCGTAGCAACTGCTGAATAATGCATCTGTAATTAAAGAAAACGAAGGTGTGGACTCTGGACTGTAGTTGTTTCCCTTCATTTTTTATAGCAAAACCATCTGAAGAGGAGAATAATTCAACTTTCCAATGGTTCTGTGAGACTTATACTGATGATATTGTAAATTTACCCATCAGTTGTTTTTATAACACTCTGCCAATCATGAATCTTATTTTTGTTACACTAACCCTCCCCAAATAAGAGTTTTCCCTCTATTTTTTGTCGGATGCTTGTTTCATTAGTTGCCTATTTTGGTTTCAGGAGTTCGACCTGGGAAGATGGGTACTGTGTTTATCCAATACCAAAAGAATCTATGGAAATATCTAAGTGATGTATATCCTAATAGTGAGATTATCCCATCATACTTGAAACGAGTACCAATGACGGTTGTTTCGGAGGATACCCAATTGGCCGGGTGTTGGCTAATATGTCACATCTTAAGTATGCATGGGAAGAGGGGTAAAATGTTGATCTTAACTTTTATCGTTACAACTACTGTTTGTTTCTTCTGATACATAACAGTTTTTTTTACTTGCCAGATATGAAAGTGCCTATATTTTATGGCTCATCCTGAATGAACGTTTTAATATTTAGCCTCAAGAAATTAATTATGCAGGCCCTTCGTCTCTTATGCTAGCATTATCCTAAATTTAATTTTCTGCCCACTACCATCAGCCTGCACCTCTCTCTCTCTCTCTCTCTCTCTCTCTGGAAGATGTTACCAAGCCAAACTGTACTCTCAAAAGTTGTTTGGAACTGCTAGCGACTTTGGTTCTCTACATTTATCAGGATTGTTGGTAAAGTGGCATATATGGGTAAGCATTGCTGGCTGTCTTGTGATATTTTTACTGGCAAAGCTAACTCGAAGTTAGTTCCTGAGTTAAATTTCTACTAATGATGTATGATTCATTTAAGATGGGATCAGTTCTGCAAATGTTGGATAGCATACGCT
Source organism: Adansonia digitata (assembly GCA_029448705.1). Taxonomy (NCBI): domain Eukaryota; kingdom Viridiplantae; phylum Streptophyta; class Magnoliopsida; order Malvales; family Malvaceae; genus Adansonia; species Adansonia digitata. Next base: position 10,805 of record JAQSVH010091612.1, on the reverse strand, counting down.
GCAATTTACAAGTTTTATTTTTCAATTGCTAGTGTCCAGAGGAATGGCTACTTCAGTTTGCATCAGGAATAAAGGTAATATAATCGTGTCCCATAGCTTATCGGCCTAGATACTCCAGATGCATGCTTCCCTATGCACATCGGTGCACATGTTCGCATGTCTTCAATTTTCGTGCATAATTGATGGTGAAGTTACCTGCTCCATATCTTTAAAATGGACTATATGTTTATTATTTGTGATCGTCCTGCAGACTATTTTGCTGGTACCTGTGCTTCCACGTGGAGTTCTGCAACTTGGTTCAGTGGAGATGGTTTGTGTTTGTTCTTGTCTTATTGGCTATAATAGTATTCTATATGTTATCGATAAATTTTCCATCATTTGTAGTCACATACACCATGTACAAGAATATCAGGATGGTTTCAAACTCATGGTTTCTGAGAATGCGGTATTGACCTCCATTGGAAGAGCAGTGCATTAATTAGTTGTACCTAAAAGGGAAATAACTTCTTTCCCCACTGCAACTGCCATTAACAATCTGTGCTTTATACCAGATCCGCACTATTTTCGCAATTTTTTTTTTTGTCTTCATGTGAGTATGTCTAATTTTTTGTGCTGTAATTAACTGGTGGGTGATTACATTTTAGCTACATAAGTGGTGCTTTTGTCGTATATCTATCTTATGTTCTTCTGTTTATTTCCATGTACATCAACAGGTTGCTGAAGATTTGTTCATTCCTGCATGCATCAATGATGGATCTGCCTGGAAAAACATTCACTTGCAGTTTGCCATCACCGCTAACATCAAATCCTTCGGAGAAGTTAGAAGAGTCTGCAAGTGCATTGATTAGCCCATTGAACTCTGAAGATTCAAATGCTGTCAACAGTATCAACTCCAATAAGTTCTTAGCCTTAGCTCAGATTCTGCCACATTTAAATGTTCAAAATGCATCTCAGGTGCCCAGAATGATCTGCCCGAGGTTCTTGAAAGTGAAAAGCATCCAACCAGTTAGCCTCGGTGCAGTGTCATCAGTGCTAAGCCAATCTGTAAGTTCCAACCACATAGCAGTGGGGGATTTGTCTTGTCTTGAGGATTTGCAAGCATGTGCTGATTGTAATGCTTACACATTGAAAGAGTGTGGAGAAATCTTGGATGGCATTATAAATCCATGCCCTGTCCAAAAATTTCTGGCGCCAACTTTTGGAGACTATATTGTTGATAATGCTGGTTTCCGTGGCTTTCCCAAAGATTTTGAATTGCACACGGTACTTGGATCAACTTCCCAAAGAGAAAGCAATGAATATTTGTGGGAGTCATCTTGTTTGAGTGGAAAGATCTTTAGAGATCTTTTTGATGGCTTTGAGCCCCCATCGTCTGCCAAAGGAGGTAATACAGAATCTGTTGCAAGCCATGGCCGGCCATGTATAGGATGGTTTTGTGAATATTGCTTATAGATCCAATCATGTCATGACATCTACCGGACAACTTCTGGTGTCTTCTCGACCTCAAAGTGTAAAAGGTGATTCAACTTCATCGAGCAGACTTACATCTGGATTTGTTTGTGGGGCCAAAAATAATTCAAATTCTAAAATTTCAGCCTCTTTCGGGAGTACAGTAAGCATGTTAACTGATAGTGAGAATCTGGGAAAAAGATTGCTATTACACACAATTCAGAAAAGTACAAAAGCAGTCCAGCGTTACCAAAAGAAAGGCTAGACCTTTTGATAACCCAAGGCCAAAGCCAAGGGACAGAAAGATGATCCAGGATCGGCTTAAGAGCTGCAAGAACTTGTTCCCAATGGTGCTAAGGTCAGTATTTCTTCAAGATAGTATCTGTTTGTGCTTCTAATATGTCATCTGTACTTTTTATCCTTGTTAAAGTAATCAAATATACTTCGTTGATAAATTCAGTATAACATCGATGCTCTCTTGGATCAAACCGTTAAGCACATGCTGTATTTGAAGAGTGTAACAAACCAAGCTGAGAAATTGAGGCAATGGGCGCATCATGAGGTATGTAAAGACTATCTTAGTAAGATTCAGGTGTAATTGCAAAATTAACCTTCTCTTCCGTGGCCTTTCAGAGTTTTTTTTTTTTTTTCTCTCATTTGTCAATGGAAAGTTGGGAAAATTGTTTCAATCCCATATCCCCAAAATAATGTTACAAATAGAAAATCAGGGTCATTTGAGCTCAAATCTAGATTTTGCTTTGAGTTCAGGAAAGGTCTAGTAAATGTAAGATTTGCCATGTAGTTCTAATCTATCATGATTTTTGATTTTATGATGTTATGAGCTTAAGGCAAACCAAAGTTCAAAATTACAGGGGAAGAATGTGAGATCACCTGAAAGCAAAGATGGTTACCAAACTGGAACCAGTTGTGCTTTTGAGATTGGAGATGAACTGAAAATATTTCTCATCATAGTGGAGGATCTTCCGTACCCAGGCCACATACTGATAGAGGTCTGTTCTATGTAGCATGACATGAATATTTTAAGAAACTGCACCAACTACAATTTGATAAAACAAAAATCAATTCCCAATGTCTACTAGATATTGAAATTAACTTCTAAACTACAGCATGGTCTGTTTCTAGAGATTGATTAGTTGATTCGCAGTTTAAATTTAACAATCTTGAAGGTTGTGATGGAGAGATGATCAAACAACTCATGGGCTTATTTCATTGTTGAGGTATCAGATCAGATGTATAGCTTTCAAGTCTGTTTTCACCATCAGTATTTACAACATTTATCGAAACCTGATCACAATTCATTGCAGGCTTCTGAGGCCTTTCACAGACTGGATATTTTCTGGCCTTTGATGCAGCTTTTACAGCGTCCAAGGAATCCTATTTCAAGCAAGATTTAATCATGGAAAACTCACTCTTCCTCTTTGTACACTTCTTGAGAAGATTTTCATGAGCAAATGTAGTATTTGTCCAAACAACTTAGAATTACCAGGCAAAAGGAATAACAAACCTACTGATTAGTAACGTATCAGTGCAAGCATTTATTGTTTGTGTACAATTTAATGCTGTTGGCACTTCAATATGCTGTTAATAACAAACTAGCTCCCTAAAAAGCAAATCTTGCCAAGGATTTTGCAAACAGCAAACTTTATGTACAATCGTACACTTAGATATGGATACATCAAAGAAAGAACATTGACCGGCTAGTACATCTCTAAATTACCAAAACTGTTCCTCTTGGATCTTGTTTTTGGAGCTCAAATTGGTGTTTCTGCCAGCATGAGCGTATGCCACCAACCACAAGCAATATTTATTGGTAGGCAACCATCTATGGGAACCAGGGCAGGAATGCTACGGTCAATTGCATCACCCAGACCAAGCTGCATCCAGGCAAGCAATGAGTATGAATTTGACATTCGTGAAGATGAAACATGTCGAGTAGCTAGTGGGCGATTAACATCATACCTGGCCATACTTATTCCAACCCCAGCTAAGTACTTGGCCATCATCTTGCAAGAAAAAAAAAAAAAAAAGGAAGCAATCTTAGGCTTGAAACTTGGGTAAAAACAGATAAATTTTATACTAATTCTTAGCGCTATGCTTATCTTTCCTCTGTTGGTTTAGGCAAAGTGCCAAAACTTACATATCTTGTTCTACTTCTATGGCTATAGCGTTGATGCCTCTGGACAAATTCCACGCCCCTTATATTTCATGTTAATCCTTTGGTCCTTGAATAATGAAACTACCAAATTTATATATTATCTTCTGTACCTCTACGCGAGCCCTGGCAAAAAAATCTAAGCCCCTAATATATGGCACCCTACATAAATACCACCTTAAATAAACCAAGAGCTATTTCTCTTGCCTCTCTCTCAACTCCTATAGTATTTGTGCAGCCATAGTCATACCTGTAAGTATAGTGCTGTGACGTGCCCCGCATGAAACAATCTTCACATGCTTGCCCTCCAAAATTGCTGCATCCAATCGTTTTGGTGACGTCTGAAGCAGATATGGAATCAATTAATTAGTTTTAGAAACTTCTCCAATACCTTGAATCTTTTCCATGCATATTAGTGGAAACGTGAAGTAACAAGCTTATTCTGATGATAAAAATGAACAAGAAAGAAGCAGCTTGAAAGGTGATTTCACTCTAGTCGATCATTTAATTCATAAGTTGAAGTTGATCAACTCCTAGGCTTAAGTTTCTGTTTCATCCAAAGAAATGGAATGGTTCCCTTATCCCAAACTGGGGATGACTTAGGTGAAATAAATAACAATACTAAATATACCTCAGCCTGTTCAGCACCAGTACCCAGCTGTCCAAACTGATTTCCACCAAATGTATATACCTGACCATCAACAGATATGCAAACAGTATGCCAGAGCCCAGCTGCAACTCCTACAACTTGAATACCCGATAAAGAGGAAATGCAAGTTGGTCTCAGAAGATCAGTTGTACTTCCTTGGCCACACTGGATAAAAGACGCAGAATGACTTTAGTTTCACAAGCAAAATGAACAAACTATATTTAGAAGCACTGCGGGTTAGTTGTTCAGAAAGAGGGCCATATATGCCTTAACATATGAAATAAAGTACCAATAAACATTGTTTTAGAAACTCATATTTCTCAAGATATATATATATATATATACACACACACACACATACATATTTAAAAGGTGGAGGAATTTCAAAAAGTGCGCCATTTCATTCATTCATATCATAACCAACAACAAAAGCAATAGATTCACTTTTAGAAGATTCACCTGTCCATATAGCCCCCAACCAAAGGTAAGTAGAGCTCCAGCATCTACAGTTGAAAAAAACGATAAAGGGAAGTAAGAACGTTAGAACGTAATGCAGCTGAAAAGTTTTGCAACCAACTTGCAACCAGAATCAACCCACGGAGATCCATGTCAGAGAAATATAAGCTAGAATTATCTTGATGAAGGTCATAGCCACTGTTTAACTATAACTGAAAAATTGTGTCAAACTTAAACGGTATGTTTAGTTTATGGGCGAAAAAAAAAGAGGCCAAAATCCTTCCTAGCAAAATCATGAATTGTTCTACCACCAAAAGCTAACCTGTTATTACTGCACTATGCCGACCTCCACAAGCGATTTCCTTCACATAGCTTCCAGCTGCTTTAGAAGATTGCATTTGTGAATTCAAGCTTCCTTGATGAACAGCCACAGATCTATCTTTCCCAGAACTGGTTTGCTCAATGCATGGTATGAGGTGAGGAGAAGACACCATTTTTATTCGGGAACCCAGGCCTAGTTGTCCTTCGCCTCCATAGCCCCAACCCCACACCTGTCCCGTATCTGAAACCCCGGTAAAAATATGATGCATCAGGTGTCTTGCTTTAGATCAAAAATCTTCCATATCTTCGTACTTCATACAACCTACAAAACTATTTGGTGTGATGACAAGAGGAGACTCCTTCACCTGAAAATACGTCCAGGCCGGTGACCCAAGATGTGGTTTTCATTTACCTGACAGTGCTAATGTATGGCGCCCCCCAGCAGCAACACTTGTGATTCTTACTCCTGGACCCAGATTCACAAGACAGGGAGACAATGTGAAGAATTCATCTCCAGAAGCTAAGCTTTCATGTTCTTCTTTTGCTGCAGATGTTCTTCTTCGCTTTGGTATTTCCTCTCCAGCTTTTCGATTCTCTGTTTGAGAAAGTGTTCCACCACCTACATTTGGGCCTCGAGACTTTGGACTCACTACAAGAAATTCAACCTCCGTAACATTAGTTTGAAAAACAGAAATGGTACACCATTTGTTACCATTAAGCTAGATAGGCTTCAAGGGAATCACCTTGTTCAGTTTGACATGTACTCTGTTTTCCAACAACATCCTTTTGAAAGCTCCCTCCGGTAACCATATCAAGGGTGACTTTCCCTAAGGGTACACACTCTTTCCAGCCCCATGTGTACACTTCACCCGTATCTGCACATTGAAAATTTGAAAAGCCCATTCAGACTCCATTTTGATGGATAACAATTTCAATTAAAAAAAAGGATAGAGAACCCGTTTTCATGCCAAGAGGCATTCAGGAAAAGCCAGCAGCAATGGAGAACATATAACCACCAAACTATTGTATTAAACAATACACATAAAGTAATTAAAGAGTCAAGTCCCCCTAGCAAGGAGACTACAACAGAAGCACTAAAAGATCTTCCATTCGAGTACACTTTCTGTCAATTGGAAGAATCAACAAATATTTCTACGATATTACCTATATGGCCGTGAGGCAAGAACAATGATCATCAGCATTTCCCAAATAACTTTCAGAATCTTCATCTCTCAACCAGTAAACATAACTTGTGTTCTTGTTTTCTTCGTACCTCAAAGAATTTTATTTGCAAATACTTTATATAAGCTGTTGACATTCTAACAATACAAAGAAAAATAGGAAATAAAGAATCAGTACCCGTTACTGCAACACAATGAGCCCAGCCAGCAGCTGCCTTCACTATTGAAGCTTCGGTTGGAAGAGGAAATGGCTCCGGAGTGTCCTTCAAAATTTAAACAAAAAAAATATATGCCCCCAAAATAGAATATATCGAATGTTATCAATTCAGAGAAAACAAACCCCTTAACCATTTTAACTCAATAAATTAGAGGGTCACTTCATTTACCCCATGCTTCCCTGATGTCAAGTAGCTTTGTCCTTCATCATCTGCAGAACCCCATGTTATCAGCTTCCCGCAATCTAAATTTCCGAACACCAAAACCAAACCAAATCAACCATTTTATTCAATTAAAGTTCAATCTTGTTTTTTTTTTTTTCTTTTATTAATCAGACCTTTGGCTGAAGTGTGAAGTAATTTTGTTTTAGTTTCAACTTAAACTCACTCAATTGAAAATTTAAATAAATAAAAGTTCGTGAAATACATAACCCGAATAAATTAACCTAGATCTTAACTTGAAATATTAACTCCACAAATAAAAGTTAAACCTTTAGCCAAAAAAAAAACCTGAAATGGCCATGGCAAATCCACAACCACCACCACAAACGTCCTTCCACGATGAAGCTCCACCTTGAACGGAAGCCGGTAACTGAACTGGAACCGGAGTCAACATCGGAGATTTCTCCGGCGAAGTTCCCGGTAAATATCCCCACATATAAACCGCCATTTCTTTACATTCCTCCATCTTCACTTCTTCCCTTTCGTTTTCGTTCATTTTCTCAACAAATGTTAGAGAAATGCTACGCCTTCTCCTTCTTTTATTTTCCTTTTTAAATTTTCTGGGAAATTTAAAATTAAATTCCGAGAAAAATTTTCTGATCCGTTTTCTGGAAGAGAAGAGAAGAGAAGAAACCAGCGAGATAAAAATAAATAAATAAACAAACAAACGAGAGAGAAAACGGAGAATTAAGAGAATCTTAATGTTGGAGGGGCCGTATCATTTACAGAGAAGTAATGTATGCCACGTCAGATGCCACGTCAAATACTGACACGTGGCGTCATCAGGACCGCGTGTATGATTTATTCTTTCTCCGTCACGAGTTCCCCGGAACTTTCTGGAAGCTAAGAGAGAGAGAGAGAGAGAGAGAGATAGACTTTTAACTTTCCTCGTTTTCGATGCTAGTCTTGTTGCTCGCCACGTGGTGGGGCAAACCTCAGAGAAAAAATGTGTAATTACTTTAAATTAAATTTAATCTTATTTTAACCTGAGTGTGATTTAGATATGATTAGATTAGGTTTTTAATCATAGATTAAAATTTAATCCGACGGTCGTCACAGTTTGGATTACGTGGCATTATCTTGTTCGTTCGATTTTGCATATATTTATGATGAAGGGGGGAGGGGACATGGGAGCTCCACGATAAACATGAACTCATTCATTAATTGGCTTAAAAATTTATTTTCTTTTCCTTAATTTAATGGTTTGATTGTAATAAAACTGACCCATAATTCTGTACGAGCACGTTAGCTTTTTGATCCATCAGACAATTCGAAAGTTTGGTCATTTATTAATAAATAGGGAAATTCGAAATAAATTAATTAGTAAATCAATTGCATGATGGGTGATTACGTTAAAAGACATTGAATTTAACTTATTTTTTCATTCAAAATTTTATTTTTTGTTAAATTATACTATTAAATTTTTATTATTAATAAAAAAATAACTCATGCCAACCTTGATAAGTAATTTCTAAGAAAACTAATTCAATACCAATATATGTGTTAGATATGTTGCTGTAAAGTTAAAAATATGAGATTTGTAAAAGAATTTGAACAATATTAGAGGGGATGCTTTAAAATATTCTTCAATACTTAAATAAGTAGAAGTTAAAAAAATAAGTAAAGTAATAAAATAATAAAATATGTTTTTTAGTGTTTTGAAAGAATATTTTTCGTTATAGAATTTACTTATATAATCTAAAGTTTACCTACTTTTAAACGGACATTTATCAATAGTATTGAATTGGGCCTATATGGGAATAGGCCCTCTCATGTATGGATATAATAAGATATTATTTTAATAAGATGTAAAAATAAGTTATATTTGATATATGTACAATAAATAAAATTTTTTGTTAAAATTATTTAAAGAAATTAATGTAAATAACTTAATTTATTAATAATAAAAGTTTAATAATATAATTTGATAAAATTAAAAATTTATAACTTATACAAAAATTAATTAAATTTAATAACTCAAAATATAAATTACCCATATCAAACCAAATCAAATGATTAAATCTTTGTTTGAAGACTATCTTATCTTTAGCCCACTTATTATAAGCCGAGTTCTTGGTGACTAGATTGATTGCCTTCACGGAACAGAAATTATTGAGTAAACTTATAGGATTTTTGAAGAGGCAGTGCTTCTAAGCTAACCAAAGCAGCCGCATGCGTAGAGGGGATATAAACATATAAGAATAGATGATTAAACGGTAACCAGGAACCCCCTATTGCAATCCTGAAGCATCCTTGCAAGGATAATGGAGCTTTCCTCATAACCTCCAATGAAGCCAAAAGTACGAAGGATTCTGATAAACTTACGAGAATAAAGAGAATAAGTTACCCATGGTAGACGTCAAGTCAAATCCATGCAAGTAGTGGAAAATCTTGTTGATGTTTATTGTGACGAACAGAATAACTTGCCGCTGGCACGACGGTTGAAGGCTTGTTGAATTTTGAGAAAATGGATAAATAACAGAGCACTGGAGTTTTGTCTCATGAGATAGCTGTTTGTGATTTATGCTGAGGGATTCGGGTCTCAAGACATGTCTACTTTGCTGGGAGGTTGGCTAGGTTATGGGCTGGCCTTGGTCCCTTTGAAATTACTGTGGATAATCAATCAAGACTGGATGATATGGAAGGCTCTAAACAAGATGATTCCTTGATTTATCATTTCTACTTAGAGCACCCGATTAGGATCTGTTGTTTCAAAGGACAAAGAAGCCAATCTATGTTTCATTATAATCTTTTCAAAACCAAGATTTTGAAATTGTCAGAAGAGATATAGCTCATCTTTGAGTTTCAACTTGTAAAAATTAAACAGAAACTAAGGAAACTCAGAAAGGATAGGTTCAAAAATTTTGGAGAGATTTCCTCTCTTCCAATATAATGCTAACATTTCAAAAGCATTATCCATATTCCATCACCATTACAAAAACCAACATTAACCTCTAATTGTCTGCAACCATAAACAAAACCAGTTTATTATCTTCTCCTGAAAAAAAAATAATAATGATAATGACCTGTAAATCCCAACTTCCATGGCAGTAATAGATTTAACAGGTTGGATGAATTCTTTTTGGTAAAAGCGCCCAAAGAATGCCTGTAGATCAGTCACTAGTCACTACCAAACCAAAACTATTAAGAACTTAAATCTCAAGCAACTTGTAATGAACTGGAAGAATCACATAATTCGGAGCATTACACATATTTAACATGAATGAAGTGGTAGGGAAAAAAAACATGTTATTTATATTGAGTTTTGTTACTTGAACATGGGTATATTCAATTTTTTGAAGATTTTTATAAATTTAGAGTGTTCTTAAAAGATTATATCTTTATAATTATGCACAGATATATATTGGATTCGAATGCTGAACACGGATATTTCAAAAAAAATGAAGAGTAATTAAAGTTGAAACTAAAAGCTTATATAAAAGAAAGATATGTCTTTGATCTTAAACAGATGGAGATGGTGTTCATTATGCTGCATCACAGGACTTAATTAGTGCAGATGTTTTTCTTCTATAATGTGGCTTCCTCTGTTTGTTCCTCCTCGATAACTTTCTCTCCAGGTTTTTCATTCTTCCATTCAGATCCGATATAACGGTTGATTTCCCCTTTGTTTCTACCATAAGCATCTCAACCATCTTGCTTAGCTTCTTGTTCTCTTCCATGATCATCTTAACGTCTTCTTCCAGCTTAGCAACGCGTCCTTCATTATCATCAGAAATCACCTCCTGATCGATAATTTCATGAGGCAACACCATCATGTCGTTTACCAGTGGTTGCTCCATGTCGATACAAGTGATTTCTTCTTTCTCTTCTTCAAATAAAATTTCTTTTTCTAGAGTTACAACTCCATGATCTTCACTACTCTTCGCTTGCAAGCTCATCTCCTTCAATACCGTATGTAGAGGTGATGACGAGGATAATGAAGTTAAGGAATCACCAGTTTTCAATTGATTATCAGAATCATCATGACTGGGAATGTATTTATTAATATCCCAAACTGCAGCCTTGGATTTGTTCGTTCTCAGATGATGTTTCTCTACACTAAGATGATGGTAGCCGATTGCTGAGACTTTACTCAAGACGTGGGAAGAACCAAGAGATGCAGCATCAAGAACCATTCC
>JAQSVH010091072.1:9555-31796 GCA_029448705.1 Adansonia digitata | reverse complement strand
TTTTGACAGTTAAATTATTTCCAACTATCATAAAAATAAATGGAACTAAAAGGAAGTTGGCATTCAAGATTTGCATACTCCTTAGTGAACTTTTAATAGGATTTGCATTAAATGTAAGGAAATCTTGTAAATACGAAAATCTAAAATTTGGTAAAAAAATTAAATCACCTTAAAAACCACCTCGATAAAGGAAAAATTCAAAAGCTCTAATAAAATAATATTCTAAACGTAAACCCAAAATGAACAAATAATAAAAGCACCTAACCCAGTTGACGGACGCAAAAGAAATCCATGAACAATTGAAGGGCCAAAAGACAAAAGTACATCAACATCATTTTTTCCTTTATTTTGAATGAAATAAAGGAGAAGCAAAACCACCCTTATAGAACCAAAATCAGTCGAAATGAACATTGGTTTTGACCAAGAGGAAGCCGTTCTCCTTTCTCGACCTATATGCCGATACGATGTCTCAACGTATTTTTTCCCAAGCAAATGTATGAGGCTGATGTGTGTCGTAATGTACCGAATGCAAATCCAACATGCTAGACTTAGAACAAATAAATTTCTTTATCATTTCTTGTATTGGGACAAGACTTAATTGTTGGATTAAATTCTTTGTTTGATTTAACCCTAAATGATCATATAACTTAGAGTAAACACTAATCTATTTTAGTAGCTGAGACTAGTCACCTACCGAAGGTTTTTTTTTAATAATTACGAAACCCTCAAAAACAAATTTCGAAACCTATGTATTAATTAGAGATTCCTATTAAAAAAGGTTCAGGAGTCAGCTAGGTGTAGAGTGAGACGTGTCTTCTCCACAATGCTCGTAAAATGGTACCTATTAATTATGTGTTATCTTGAATTTTAATTAGAATCAATTTTGATTTACTAGTGTTTAATTATAACTCTCGTGTTTTGAAATATTTAAAGTTCATATTATTTTTTTGGTTCCAAGTGAATTTGGTTTCCATTAATTTTGACAATTAAATAAATTTTGTAGGCCTTCAAAAAGCTTAGAGGAATATGAGAGTTTTATTTCTTGAAAAAATTCAAAAAATTTGATTTATTCATTTAAAGAGGGTATTCATTTATTTAAAATAATCGATGAGATAACTTTCATATGCTGGAAGCATATCTATGGGCTATTTTAACCTTGGGATATTGCCTTGAATTTTTATATTATAATTAATGACAATACAAGCCTTTTTTTTTTTGGCATAATAGCACTTAAAAAACTTTAAAGGACATGCATTGACATGAAGGTTCACGCATGACCCTAATGGACATGTTTGACATAAAGTTTCCCACATGACCTTAGACTCAGTTTTGAGGTACTATTACCTACATAACCTTAATGGTTATGTTTTGACACAAAAGTTCTAGTGTGACCCTAATAGACATGTATTAACGCGAAGGTTCTCGCATGACCCTAGACTCAGTTTTATGGTAGTTTTAACTAAATACCCCTAATGAACATGTTTTGACATAAAAGTTCCCAAATGATCCTAAGGGCTAGGTTTAAGGTAGTATTACCTAAATACAATGAAAATGTTTTGACATGAAAGTTTCCATATGATCTTAAAGTGATGGAAATCTTGAAAATGACCTTAGATTGAAATGCATGGAAAATGCTAAACAATCCCTAGATTATGAAAATAACCAATGTGTTCCTAAAATGCAAAGGAATTGTCAAATGGTCCCTAATGTGCATGAAATATCCTAAAGGACCCTAAAATGCATGGAAATGTTAGATATTGCTAAAATGCATGAAATTAATAATAGTCCCTAAATCATGAAAAGTGACTAAAATGGTGTAAACATGTATGAAATTGCATAATTGTCCTTTAATGCATGGAAAATGACTTCACTAACCTAAGATGGATGACATTGCATAGTAGTCCCTAAAACATAAAAGATGACTAAAATGGTCCTAAAATGCATGAAATTGCATAAAACTCCCTAAAACATGGCAAATTACTAGAATGATCCTAAAATGCATTAAGTTGCATAAATAATCCTAAATCATGGCAAATTACAAGAACAACCCTAATATACATGAGAATACATAAATGTCCTAAGTCATAGGAAATTACAAAAATGACATTAAAGTTCCTAAAATGGCATAAAAGTCCCTAAGTAATGGAAAATGACTCAAATGCCATTAAAATGCATCAAAATAATGTAAAAATCCCTAAGTCATGGAAAATGACTAAAATGACATAAAAGTCCACAATATGCATGAAAACATCATTGGAAAAATTGTAAAATGGTCATTAAAAGTTTATGACATCACAAATGCACCCACAAACATTTTATTTCACCAATATTCATACAAGTATGGTACAATACATGATTTTCACTCTTAAAAGACCACATCAATATGAACATACCTGGAGTTACAAATGTGCATAATGATGATGTTGTCCTAATAGCAATATTTGTGAAAAATATATGGACATGTAAATCATGAAAATAATGTAAAAAGATACCATAAAATGCATGCATCATACTCAACATGAAATATGAGATAACATAAAAGTATAACCATGTTCAAAATATGGAGAAACACAGGATGAAAGCTACATGAAAATTAAGAAAATCAATAATCAATGATGAAACCGATTCGATGCCATCATCATTTACTAAGCATGCCTATTGTTCTGGATTAGTTTAAATTTTCTTCATAGAAAACTGATTTTTAAGAAACTTTTAATCAAAATCATCAAAGAAAAATAAAAGGTAGCATTTTAAAGCTAAAGTTTTGACTATAAATTTGTTTTTACATCTCGATATAAATTATCTCTTAAGTGTAACTTAAGATCATCAAGCTCTTAATAAGGAGAAAAGACAATGCAAAACGAAAGTAATAGATGAAAGAAAATAACCTTCCTTAGGAACTTGGAGCTATGCCTTTTCATTTCTCTTTTTTTTTTCTTTTGCTTTTTCTTCTCTATTTTGCTCTCTAGTTGTTTTTGCTTAGAACCATCTCTCCCTTTCATTTTGGATGCCATAAAAGGTTCAAAACCTCCATTTGTTGATCGCTTGGCATCTCAATGTGCTTACATTCACTTTTTGACAACTCATCCAAGCATGCTTGTAAGTAATCTCTCTAAGCGATGTTTTGATCAACGGGGCTAAAAGCTTCTTATAAGGCCACGGTTTCAACTGAGTTAAGAGGACAAACTTAGCTACATGCCTTTAAAGAGAAACCTCCGTTCAATACGGCCATATCATAGTTCCATACAGGAAAGGACTTTTAACTCTTATCTAAAATAGCACCCATTACATTTCAACTAAAGTAATCTTGAAATAGTTAAAAAACAATCAAACTAGCTACCATTTAGTTCCTAAGTATGGTTAAAGCATCATTCTAACTTATTCCATGTTCATTTAAGCTTTATGGCTTAAACTATGAGGGTGGTTTTCATGTTCATGTTTTAAAATAAAAATATTGGTAAAATACTCTTTACATGATTATAAAGTAATCTAAAGCCATTAGAAAGGTGAAAGTAAGAAAACTTGGGTTAAAAGACTTGTTCATGGTGAAAGATACTACGTAATATTGAAATGGTTGATGTTTGTATCAAAATAACTGCTTCTTAAAACTAAAAACCTAAAATATTCGACATTGTATTGATACAAGAACATATCATTTTGATACATTTTCAATTGTATTGATAAAATGTGCACTTGTATCAATATAATTGTATTCCTAAGTCCTGTGAAGGCCAAAACCTGATGATGTATGGATATATTAGTGAAATGTATCGATACATCTTCGTGAATTTGATAACTCTATACAATAGAGTTATTTAGTCTCATTATATATATATATCAAATTAGCTAAATCTTAGAGATTTTTATTTAAAATTTTATTTATATTTAGTAGTTCTTAATTTAATAATATTTTATTTAGATTTCATTTATTTTTAATATTTTTTCATTTAGTTTTATTATTTACTTTTCTTATATTTTAATTCCTTAGTTATTTAAACACTGTCCATATTTATGTAGGTCAAAACCCAAAAAGAGTTTCCAAAAGTACAATAACTTAATCAAGAAGTAATGTGACTCAATCAAACAAAGTGATTAAGTTTGGCAATTTTCAAAAATAATATTTTCAAGCTACTTGGAGACCAAGTTTTTACCATTAATGTTTTGCCTATATATAGGACTCTTGATTAGACTTAGGAATATCCTAGATACTTTATAGTTTTTATTTTTCTTAGTTTTCTAAAGATGAGACAAGCCATCAATATTTGACAATAGGGGAAGGATTGAAGAAATTGAAAATGAGACCTGACAAATCTTAGTTTTTTCTTTCCCATAATCTTTTTTATCTTTATTGTATTGTTTATGACAGAGAAACTCCATTGTTTTGTGTTTATTTAGTCAATATGAGCTGAATTTATTTAGGATTACAATGAAACTAAACATGTAATTTAGATTATTTAATTTTTTTCTTGATTTAATGATATTTGAGTTGTTTGTTCAATTTTATTCGTAATGCTTCTAGTTGCTTGATCACCAATTAGATTGATTTGGTAATTTTAATAAACTTGGAAAAAGAAATTTTGTATTTAAGCCTAGATTGAATGACATATGTTTTATATTCATTTATTAGGATGAATTGATCTACATGTTACATAGGAATAAACGAGCATGCCATATCTAACTACATTAGAGTCTAAGCTTAATGAGTTTCTTTTAATTCAATTTGTAGAGAAATATAGTAAATTGGTTAAAAGATATATTTTTATAAGACCATCAAAAAATACTTATAAATAAATTAAAACTATAGGTTAACAACTCGTTATCATTAATCAAGTTAAGAAAATAGGGTTTTATTCAAACGAAGTGTGAAGAGAAATTATAATTCTAGGCTGTAAATCCTATTTAATTTCTTTGTTTTATTTAATTTTAGTTTTGCTTTGCAACTTTTTAGTTAATTTTGTGGATAAGATTAAAAGTGTTTTAATTTTAGAACTTAGCAAAATTTAGTTCAATTCCTTGTAAGAACAATACTCTATTGCATCTATATCTTAATTGTTTACGATAGTGCACTTGCATGGTGGAGTTTTGACAATAAGTTTTTTTATGCCTCGATGCCTAAACGTCAAGGGTCTGGCAATTCAGCACTAAGGCTCGAATACAAATGGCACTGTAGCACTACTTGTCAAGCTGTGGTAGCGCGCCCCTTTTTTTCTACAAAAAACAAAAATTTGAAATAAAATGCTAATGTTTAAAGAACAGAAAAAATTTAAGAAACTTAGGTTGCCTCCCAAGAAACGCTTGATTTATAGTTTTTGGCTTGATTACCTCTATTTTTGTTTTGGGTAAGCTAAATTATAGTAGGACCTTTGATGACCAAACTTGCCTCCCCAAAGATGTTTGAAATGTTGCCTTTTCACCTTAACCTTTTTGAGAGATTTTATGTCGACAATTGACCATCACAATGCCCTTTTATAGTTTCTTAAACGTGTAGGCAAGGGCTTACACTCAAATGAGTTTGGTTTTATGATAATAGGCTTTGAAGATAATGTTACATTAGCTAAAAATTCTTATGGTTCAAACTGAGTGGAACTAATGGACCATGGTTATGCTTCCAACAATTTTGAACACCCAATAAAGTTAATGTCATCCCATTCAAAGATGTCTTAAATGGATTGATGGGGTAACTCTCTATGAAGACCTCATTGGATGCACTTTCCATCCAATTGACTGCACAATATTCATCAAATTTATTAGGAAAGGTTGATGGTGGGTTGGATTGTCTTTTCTTTTCTTGAACCTCTTTATCATGTTTATCAACCAAAATTTCATCTTTAGGCTTGATTAATAATTCTGGTTGCCTATCATCCTTTTTTTTTATCTCTTTACCATTTATATATTTATCTCAGTGCCATATGGTAAAGTTCCTTAAGAAGGGTTATTGATAAATGCATAAACAAGTTAGCCTATAATGGAAAGTGCACAAACATAACTTCTAAAGAGGGCTTCTTTTTTAGGATAGAAACTGAAGCCTATTATGGAAAATCCTAATGAAAGGTTCGCTTGGCTAAATATGAAGACCATTGAGTGTAACTTTAAGAAAAATTTGAGTGAGCACTCCAATTTAGATTGTTGTTGTTGGAATAAAAATTATCCTATTGCATATTGTAGTTTCCAACCTATTGAACAAATTCTACATAAATTGGGCAACGAATACTACTATATCCTTCCCTACGTAATTCGAAAATTAAGAATGGGCTTTAAACAGCACATGCTTTTTCTAATTTGTCAAGTTCCTCAAAAATTGCATCCAATTGTGCAAATATGGCATTTAGTGCGTTCATTTGTTTAATTTCCTCAAATGACCATTGATAATTATAAAATGCCATCTCTTTAAATTACTTGAAAGGTAAAAATGAAAATAAAAATAAAGTTTGAATTAAGACTAAAATTGCCTAGTATTAATATTAAAAAAATGGTAAAGTTGCTTGGTGTTAATATTAACAGGAATTTCACAAAAATGAAAATTTTTTTCTAGGTTTCAATTTGACTGCAATGCTTATTCATATGTTTCTTTTCAATGGCTAGCATTACAGTATTGCAACCTTTCTTTCTTTTTGTTTGGCACCGTATCGTCAGTACTTGGTGACAGGGCATCCGACAGTTTTTTTTAATGACTTTTCAAGACTTTGCAATTATTCAATTTAGTCATTAGGCATTCCAAACCTTCCAATTATTCAATTTAGTCACTCGGTTGACTTAGTGTGGCTATTACAAAATAGCAAAAAAGTTAAAGTTGCTAGCGATCCTTTTGGGTAAGTTATGAATCGCCACCTATTAAAATCGATCCTTTTAAAACTTTTAAATCATTTTAAAAAGATTGATTTTAAAGTCTGCATTAAAATCAGAGAAAAGTAGAGTTGGGTTCGGGAGTTAGTTACACGTTGGGAAGGATTAGCACCCCCACAATGCCTTAAAACTGGTATCTACTAATAATTTTTTATCCTTAATCTGGTTTTCATGATTTTCGATTTTTTGCTATTTAGACATATCCTTCTAAAAATTTTCTACGACATTGATCATTTGAAATATCATACGAATTTTTTTAAATAATGATATTTAGAAGGGTATTGTCCAATTAAAAAGATTCTCGAAGTCTCAGTTGTTCATACAACGAAGAACTCGAAAAGGCCTTAATTCGAGAATGTTGCCTTTTTTAGCAAAAGTAAATTTAAAAACATAATCACGTTAATAAACAATTAAATGTAAAATATAAAGTAAGTAATTCATACAATCATACAATCAAGAATTAATTTAACAAATAAAAAAAGGGCATCAAGGGTATATGTTTCAAGTTATTCTGAGTGTTCGAGGAAATCACTCTGTGGAGTTTGAGACAACCTTAAATTACATTATGGTTGAGGCAAAAAGTTTTGATATAAAACTAGATGATCTTTGAAAATCGAAGGGAGAAGAAAACATTATTTAGAAATTTTCAAAAGATGAATTGGGAAATAAAATTATTAAAAATTGATTGGAAATTAGTAATTGGTTTAAAAATATTTTCTAAATATATTTGAGAAAAAAGGTGTGATTGGAATCCCCAAGGAATTTTAAGGCTTTTTGTTTGAATCTAATTTTGAAATATTACGAGCCTTATAGACCCATAACTTGACATTTTAATACCCCTTTATATTCTTGGGATGATGCATGAGAGGTTTATTTTGAGGTATTTGAGTACTTTAAAGAATAATAGTACAAAAATGATGTATGATGCTATGTGTAGAGGTTTAAGGCAGCAATGAATGACCTAAGAATGATGATCCGAGGCCTGCTGAAGTCTCAGATTAAAAGGGGTTTGGAAATTCAAAAATTGGCATGCGAATGCCTTTTCCTTGGTCAATTTATTTATGCATGCATTGCTCGATGTGTTTTTCCTAAGTAAAGAGACCTTCATACATCACCTCCACAACCTTAGCCCATGTATTAACAATCTATATCTGGGACCAATTAATGGGTGCCTGAGTACTACATTATTAGTGCAAAAATGAACTTTCCTATATCAAGAGTGTTTGTAGGCATTTTTTGTGACTTTAAATGTAAGATTGACAACCTATCCCAAGGCCAATCAGTTGGGGCTTGAGTACAACATAAGACGCATTTGTAAGACACTTTTTGCGGCCAATTCCTTATTGCTTGAGTACTATCTAGTTAATGGAATCAAATCTCAAAGAGGCTCCATGCCAAAGCTATACTCATCTTAACTTAAAAACAATTGGGAAATGTTTTAAAATTCGATTAGTACAACCTCAAACCAACAACTAAATTAAGCATTTTTAAGTTTAGCATTTCCCAAGTTTATGGTGAAAACAATGTTGATGCTATAAGCCAAAGTTAGCTCATTTATTTAAATAACTTTAGCCTAATCTTGGGGTTATAATTATTTGTCAAAAATATTTTTAATTTTATATTTTTTTCGAACAAAATTTTTCTGCTACATTAAAGTATTTTATTAATTACAAATAAATAAACAAGTGAACTAAATGCATGAAAATAAATAAATAAATACTACCTAAAATGCAAAATAATGAAGGAAATTTTAACTTACTTATATGCATATATATTCAAAAATTTCTAATTACCTATGCTTGCCTAAAAGCTAAAATCCAAAAGCCTACTAGCATCATCTCTATTCACATCAACTTCACAAAACCTTTATCCTTTTTTTTAAGATAAAAGCCTCTTTATTGGTTGCTTACAAAGCTAAAGAAAGAGGCCTATTACTTATCTTTGCATGTGTACTTGAGCAATTTTATTTATTTTTATTTTTTGGGTTACACATCTTCATTTCCATTGATTTTCTACAACTTTTTGTAGCCCGAAAGCTATAGCCCAAAAACAAAAGCTTTACATCAAATCCGTATGTAGTTGTTTAGTCATATCATAACAGAAAGCTAGGGCATTCAATTTTTTTCCTTTTTTTTTTTTCTCTTTTTTGCTTTTTACTTGTTTCTATCAATCTATAGCAGAAGGCTTGGTAAGGTGCAATGGTTGGTTTTCTCTCTTTCTATTTGGGTGGCTTAGGTTTGAACTCAAGGTGCGGGTTGCACCTTAGCTACACTAACACAAGCATGGCTTGGGTTCAAATCCAAGCCACACCTTTCTTTCTTTCTCCTTGTTTTTGTTCTCTCTCTCTTCTATTTTTCCTCAAACTAGAACTAAAAAATAAACACAAAAATTGAAAATTGGTTATTTTTAACCTTTTAGAATTTTGGGTCCTAAATCTTTTCAGTTTTTTTAGATCTAAGAGAGAAATTTGAAACTTTTTCCTCAAATCTGATCCTTGTCTACTGTTGGATCATCGCAAAACTCGAATATATCCTTTCTCTTCGTATGACCTTCCTTTCCACCATTGGGATTTTCAAAAAAGGCATCAAAACCTCCCTAATTGAAAAACTCACTGTGAACTTTTTTTTATGCTAGTTGATGATTTTTGGATTCTTGGTTTTATTGTGTGTTTTTAGCTTAAGGTGGCATTAGATTGAAAAATTTTTTTCTTTAAATTTTTGAGAGAATTCTTTGCTAAGATATTTTTCTTGGTATCTCTTGTCGTATTTTTTAGCCTCTCCCTTGTTGATTTTGGAGACCTAGATCTACGGTAGAAGCTGCCATTGTTGGATATACAAGGGTAAAAGACAAGGGCAAGAGTCAGCTTGGAAGCTAGCTCCACATTATTTGTTGTCTTTTCCTCTTTTTTCTTGTATATTTTATTTTTTTAAGTTATTCGGGCCATCTGGCCCAATCATAACCCTAATTAAATAAGCCCAAATTAAAATGAATCAATCCATATTAATTAAGCTATCTAAATAATAGGTAACTCAAAAACCCAATTAATTAAAGACGAGACTTGCTTGAAGTTATGTTAATACTACCTGACAAAATTTGGTGTTGACACACTACTTGTAAATTATGGCATACAATTAGTTCATAAGTAAAAGAAAATTGGCATTATAAATTTTTAATCTAATAATTCTAAAAATAAACTAATTAAAATCTGTTTTAATTTCGATGACCTTAAAATTAATAAAAGATATAAATACTCATATATTTTAATTGAAAAGAAAGAAATTACTTATTTAAGAAATCACTTATCTTATTGGAAACAAAATTAATAAAATGACATTGATTCCATTGGCCTAAAAAAGAATGCCTCAAAATGATCTAAGCAGAAGTAACAGAGCATGATTTAGCCAAAATTATAGTCCCACGCAAATGTATAATCAATGACAACTTCCTAAAATAAAGGGAATTGGCGTGTCCAAATTTCACTTTTTAAACCAGCAAACAGTAACGTTTTCGAAACTTGTTCAAAAATAGCATTTTTTTGCTTCAAGCACGGGTAAATAGTCCAAATGGAATGTTTTGGTTCTAAGCACATGTAAGAAGCCTAAATAGTATATTTTAGCCTCAAGCATAGTTGAAACATCTAAATAGTATATTTCAGCTCTAATAACAGGCAAAAGAATTGCCATTAGATTTAATATAGTTCAAATACATTACTACCTATCAAAATATCTTATTTTAATTCTAAGTAGAGGCATTAGTGGGCCAAGCTACGTCAGATTCTAGTCAGGCTTAAGTATGGTATTAAATAATACATACTTGCCTCAGTTCAACTGAAAATATGGATCTTAAATTTTACCCAAGCCTGCCCATATTATTAAATGGGTAGTCCAAGTGGCCTGCCCATATTACTGTTTTCCTAATTTATTAGTTTTAAAATATATGTTTGAAAATTTAATTTTTTTCTTTTATTAAGTTTCAAATTTATATAACTTAACGGATTTATTAATATTTATATTGTAATATTACAAAAATGTATTCTTTATATAATAAACATTACCTAATATATAAAAATTATAAAAATTAATATATATTTAAATGGGCTAGGCTTCAGCCTTGAAAGTGAAAGCCAAGGCTTGACCTATTTTTTAAATAGGCTTAATTTTTTGCATAAACCCATTTTTCAAGGTAACATTTTTGCTCAAATCCTTCCCAAATATCGGGTGGGCCTTTAAGCTTGGATGGATAGCCTAGCCAATAAACACCTCTAATTCCAAGCAAGGGTAACATATCCAAATAGCATACTATAATTTCAAGCACATGAAATGGATTATAATCACTTTTAATATGATTTAAAACATTAACACTTTTCATTTCATAAAGTAGCAAAATAAAGCACATGGGCAGATCCCTATTTTAAAATAAACATCTTAAAATCATATATTTTAAATCTAATAACAAGTAAGGGAATTACCATTAGATTTTAATGCAGTATAAATACATTATAACTAATTCAAATTGCTTATTTTCATTCCAAGTAGAGGTGCTTGTGGGCTAGGCCAAGCCATATACAAGTTTGGCCTAAGTATAATATTAACATTATTTATGCTTGCTCAAGCCTAGCCTAGGTCTCAAAATTTTCCCACGCTCGCCTTTATTTGTAAGTGGGTAATCCAAGCCTATTTAGGCTTGCCCATATTATTTTTTTTCTAATTTGTTGTTTTTAAAAATATATTTTTTAAAAATTTAATTTTTAGTAATTTAATATTTTTTATTAAGTTTTAAAATTTAAAATAACTTAACATATTTATCAATGTTTATACTGTAATATTAGATATCTTTATTCTTAATCTAATAAAAGTTACCTAATATATAAAAATATAAAATTAATATATGTTATATAATTATAAAATGCTTGTAGGGCTCGAGCCTTGAAATGGGAGCCAAGGATCGACTTATTTTTTTAAATAACCTTAATTTTTGCCTAAACTTATTTTTCATGCCTAATATTTTTGCCCTAACTCTCTCAAATATTGGGTGAACTTTTGGGCATGGGTGGATAGCTCGAATCATGAACACCACTAATTCCAAGCAAAGGTAAAAATCAAAAAGTGTGTTTTAGTTACATGCAAGGGTAACATATCCAAATAGCATATTATATTTCCAAGCACATGTAAGGGATTATAATTACTTTTAACATAATTTAAAACGTTAACAGTTTTTAATTCAAGTGGATAGAAATCACTTTAATATAAATAAAGCAACAAAATAAAACATATAGGCTAGTCCGACTTTGAAATGAACATCCTAATTGCAAGCATCAATCTAGACCATAACAATGCCTCCTAATGCTGAGCAAATAACCAATACCAGTGACAAACCCAAAGGAATGAATGAATATGTAAAACCCAACCTAGAAAAATATGAATACCATACCATATAACCAATAATTAAAAAAGTTTAAGCCTCGTTTACACATCATAACATAGAAAAAATGATGATATAAACAATACTTTCTAACTCAGTTGCATGTTTCAACAAAAACAAAAATAAAACAAACTTAGAAATTAACCAACATAAAATTACTCAAGAATAAAAATAGAAAACTTTAAGAAAAATACATAGTAAATGTTCATATTCTTTGCTATCAATAGAAGTAATTAATTATGCAATATAAAATATGGCTTAATTAAAATTTACAAGATCAGAGTCTTAGGAGCCTCCATCTCATAAGTTTAGCATGATGGTAATCCTTAATTCATTGAACAAAGGTTTAATTGGTCATCCTATGCATTTATCCCTATGTATGTGCTCCTAAGATTACCAAGGATGGTTGAGTTGGAAGTGGATTAAACATTTTGAAATATACAAACATTAAAAAAAATATAAAGAATATGAACAAGATGGCAGATAAAAACAAAAGGCTAAGAGATATAGGAAACATCGACATAAGTAAGCATGGTATCACCTTCACAATTATATGGCAAAAGAAGAAAAAAGTCACCAAAAACAAGGAAGCCATCAAAATTCAAAACTATGTGCCAATGCAAATAATTGATAACCTAAGCAATTTGGACAAAGAACTTCAAGGAAAATGGATAGCCAAGTTAAATTCCTAGATGTTAATGAACTTTTTGTTGTCGGATATCAATCTCAATTGCAAGTACTTCTTACAATTTTTGGCTAGCAGTATTAGGCAGATTATGATTACATGACTGAGAATGATATGAAAAATAGCTAAAACATGGTACAATACAAAAAAATAACATGGATGTGATATAAATACATGAATGCCTCAAAATCTATATAATACAAATTATTATTATATCAAAATTTATATATGTTTGATTTCAATAATGGTACATAGATAGGTAAAGGCTAAATCCCATATACAAATTAAATAATACCTTTTAACTCAAATACACACTTCAAACATAACTAAGATAAAATAAACTTACAATAAAAGCAATGCAAAAACAAAAAGAACACAAAAATTTGTTAACCAAATAGACAGCCAAAATTTTATATCCTTCAATTTTTATTCCCAATTTTAGAATGTCTTCTAATCTCAAACATGGATCACTTGAAACATATTCAGTACATCATAAATCCCAAACATATATCATATAACAAACATTCAATAATTTCATCTTTTTTTTTCTAACTTCCTTAGGTGAATTTTGATCATTAACAAAAAACCTAAAAAATCCATGTTAAGAAAAATAGCCAATATTGGAAATAAAACTACTTCAATTAGATCAATAACATGAAACCCCGCAAGAATGTATCAAAATTAGTTTCAAAACAAAATATCCTAACATATTTCAACATCTAATAGGACATCAAATCTTTAACAACAACCATAAGAAACATAAATTCAATGAAACAAGGAAAGCTAAACTATAAAAACCAACCTTTAAATCAGTTAAGATAGCCTTTCAACCAAGAATAACCTATTTTTTTTAGCCATTGAAAGGCAGTAACTTCTAAGGAAGAAAACCTTAAAATCTAACCATATACCCTTTTCAATATCTAAATGATACGTATTAATTACAAAAATATCTTTAAGAATTAAACATTTAAGATTTTCATTAAAACCATATAAGCATGAAACCATCCACCCAAAGTTGCCCAAGTAAAATCAAAATCCTAACTTCTGACGTTGCAGAAAAAATTTAAAAACTCAAACAACAAAATCAACAGGTTAAAAGGAATCGAGTAGGAATCAATTAATCAAAATTTGAAAGGACAAAACATTTTTGATTTGTGATTATTCAATTATAACCCCAATTGAATAAATCTTTTAGAAGTAGGGAGCTTGGATTTTACTAATTAAAAGTCATTATATTCCCTACCTGAGAAGGTAGCAAAGCATAAAGTTTTGTTAAAATGATTTTCCAGGTTTAATTTGAAAAGGGTATTTTGGATTAGGCACCTAAAGGCTTGGACTAGAAACAGTGATTTGATGATGTTTCAAAAACATTTAATTAAAATTCCAGAGTGCATCATCATCATTGTCAAGGAAGAAGATTAATAGCAACACATAATTGTCATAATAAATATCTTATGAAATAATAAATTCTAGAAAAATGGTTAATTGAAAATTTTTGTCTTGATTGGTGTCATTTTTTTTAAAAAAAATAATCAACTGACATTTATAGACACCTAATTTCATCTGGGCCTTTTCCCTAATAGTCCTAAAATATTCGAGACCAAAAATTAGACAACCATCCCAATGGGGTTGACCTATTCTAGGTGGACTGGGCATTTTCGTGACCAGTTTTGTCATGCCTAAATGGCCGCTTATGCACATGATGAAAAAAGTGTAGTTTTGAGGGTAGTAGAGAATAAAATCTTAGATAAAATGATGAATATACGGGAGAAAAATTAGTTTTTAAATATTTTCTTGTCAGATTTTGAAATTCATTTATGCATATAATGTCAATCCGAATTCTCTTTTTTTAAAACATTTTCATGATTTTTTCATGAAATTTCAAAAAATCATATATTTTTATTAATACCTATGTAATATTTATGTCGATACTCACTCCAAAAAATAAAAAATATTCCAAAAAAAATCTGCATTAGCATTTATATCACGAGATGCCAAGTTGTCAAATTTAGTCATAAATTTGAATTTTTCACTGTACTCCGAGTTTCATGCTTGTGAATTTTTTCTAGGTAAAATTTGTTTTGGATTTTAGATTTTCATTTTTATTATTTTTATAAATTAATAAGTAATAAGTTGAATTTAATCCATTTTTATAAGTTTGAACATATTTTTGAAATTTTCTTGATTCTAAAATACGAATATTTTTTTATTTGTAAATTTTTTTTGTAAAATTCTTCAGAGTCCAAAATTTTAAATATTTTAAAATATTTCAATAAAATAGTTTGAATATAACTTTTTGAAATGCCAGTTCATTTTATTAAGTATCAGTTTTCTTCTGTAAATATTTTTCTCATGAAATTTTACAAGTTTAAAATTTTTAATTACCTTTTTCCTGTGCATAAAATTTTTTTAAAATTTACTTTGGAATTTTTATATGGAAACTTTATCAATCTTATTTTTTAATGGGCCTAAATTTATTTATTTATTTTTCATTTTACGAGCTTTAAAACCTATTAATTTTCCTAATGGGCCTTATAAGACCATTAAATTTCCAACAAGCCCAATAAGCCCGTCTTTGTTTTCTAACAAACCTAAGAAGCCTATTTTGATTAAATTTTTAATAAAATTTATTATGTGAAAAGTTACTTTTAGAACGCATAATTTTTAATTTGTTACAACTTAATCCATTTTATTTGTTTTTATCTAATTTAGATTTTCTCCATATCATTATAAAAGCTATATAGTAGATGATGAGTCATGCATGATGACTCAAGCAAGATGACAAAAATGTTTAATTAAATCTTATAAAAAAGGTAAAAAATCTTAAAATGTGATAAAAATTTAAAAAAAGGAAAAAAACCAAGACTTTTAGGCAAAAGGGATTTCATCCCCTCGCTGATTTTCCCCCTTATTTAGATGTTCGTTTGACGGAGAATGGCTTCCATGGCAAAATTTTGGTATTTTTACTCAAGAATTTTCACGTTTTTCACGTTTTTCAAGTTTTCATGGTAATTTTGCTTGAAAAACTTTGATTTTTGTTCATTTTAATTGTTTTTCTTCCTTTTAGTGAGCTTGATGATCACTTGTACTCATGGATTTTGATTCATGTTGAAAAGTTAAGTGTTGAAAGCCATGAGCAATTTCTTGATTTAGTTGTTAAATTTGTTTTTTTTTCCTTACAAAAATTTGATTTTCATCAATAAAACATATTTTTGTTGATATGTTGTGTATTTTGTCATGCAAATATGTTTATGATTATATTGTTTTCCTTGTTACTTCTATGTGGATACTTGACAAAATATGTTTGTATGTTTATTTTTCATGATTTTGTGTATATATATATATTGATAATGGTTGAGCTTGGTAGAAATTAGGATATATGCTAAATATTTGTGTATCCTCTTAAGAATTTTTTTTGATTGTTGATGATGATTGTGGCCTTTGATGAAACTTTATTTCTTGTTTTTGTGATATTTTGGATTATTATGTAAAGTTTGAAAATTGCAGGGGCTTAAAAATAATTTTTTCCAAAGTTTTTAGGCCATTGGATTTGTATATCCAAGTTGGCAAAACCACGTACGTGTGTTTTGATAATGTTTTTTGTTTTTTTGGTGGTATTTTCTAATTATGGAATTTCCAAAACTAAATTGCAAAAATTGCAAAACTTTATCAAAGGCTATCCAAGCTTGGTTGAATGCTCCATGAATCTTTAGTGGTGTTTTTCATACATTTTTAATATGTTTGAATGCATTTTTATTTGATGTGAAGACTGAATTACAAGTTAGAATAGTTAGGAGTTCATTAGGTGAAACCTTGCATTCTAGGATTTAAGTAGTCATTTCTCATATCAGATTTGCCGTTTAGGGTATCTTGGTCATTTTAGGAATATTTCTAGCATTTTTAGCCATTTTGGGGCTAAAGTGTAATTTCAATAAATCCAAGGAGTTAGTTGTAATTTTTGCAATTTAGGTCATATTTAATATCCAATTTACCCATTTAAGGTATAATTGTCATTTCATATAATTTTGAGACCTTTAGGATTAACGAGATACTTTCACTTTAAAGCTACACCCTAAGGGGATTTTAGTAATTTATCTTAGAATCAAGTCCTTTATGGTCACCGAGACACTTTTATGTCGAAGGTGCATATTAGGGACGGGTTCATCTTTTATGGCGTTATCAAGTCCTTTAAGGTTATCGCGATAGTTTTATGTTGGAGGTAGACTTTAGAGATATTTTAATAATTTATATTAGAATTAAATCCTACGTGATTACTGTGATACTTCCATGTCCAAGGTGCATAATAGGGATTAGTTCACCTTTTTATGAAGTTATCAAGTCTTTTAAGGTGACCACGATACTTTTATGTTGAATGTTTATTTTAGGGACATTTTAGTAACTTAAATTAGAACCAGGTCCTATTTAGTCACTACGATTCTTTCATGTCGACGGCACACAATAGGAATAGGTTCATTCTTTTGTGATGTCATTGAATCCTTTAAGATACTGCGATATTTTCATGTCGAAGGTATTTCTTAGAGATATTTTAGTAATATATCATAGAATAAAGTCCTTCAAGGTTATCGAGATACTTTCATGTCGAAGGTTCATTTTAGGATATTTTGCTCTCTTTGACCAAGTTTTAATTGTGATATAAGTTTTTATTATTTTTGATAAAATAGGAAATTTCAAAAAATCAATGTAATATACTTGAGTTGAAGTAATCCATAGGTGCGCTAGCTAGAACATGAAACTCACCTTATCAATTATTTTGACAAAGGTATATACTTTTTAAAAGCTAGAAAATCAAGATTATTTTTTTGAATTTCATACAAATAAAATCTTTCTTATTCCTTCAGCTCTTCGATGGGCTGTGAAAGATATTTTGATTTTTAAAACCTTTTGTGTTCCTTCGGCTCTTTGGTAGGGTACGAAAGATAATGATAAAACTTTTCGTGTTCTTATGATCCTTCGGTAGGGTAAAAAAGCTATTTTGATTTTCAAAAAAAATTAACAACTTAATTTTCTTATAAAAATAATAAATTTAGGGTTTTAAAAAATTTTGAAATAGGAAAATCATAATTGAATATCGAATATTGAAATCGAATAAAAATTTACATTTAAATTAACATGTGATTAATAAGGTGTCAATTTTTAAGTGTCACGAAAGGGATCGATCCTTACTTATGATTGCAACCAACTGTCGGACCCTTTCATGCAATCTCTAGTATTATCAGGGACCTTTAAATTTGTTTTTAAAAGTTTCGTAACCCTCAAAATACAAACTTCGATAGGTGACTAATCTTACTTAGCCAAAATAGATTGGTGGTGACTTTAAAGTAGATAGCCATTTTGTAACGATTGTTTAGGGTTAAGTTGAGTAGGTGATTCATTTTGATGACTTAGTCCCAAAAAAGAAAATAATAATAATAATAATAATAATAATATGGCTTTTTAAAATAAAAATAATGATATATATAAATATATAAGAATGAGGGGTATTCCTATTTTTAAGTTAGGCTAAATATATAAGAATGAGGGGTATTCCTATTTTTAAGTTAGGCTGGTCGGTATTCGTATCCCCATCATGTTATGATAACTTGGTGACTTAATCAAGGATAGGTTGAGAGTCAGGCTTAAAATTAATCACGTGTTAACTAAATTTTGATTAATTCAGTTTCAATTGGTATTTAAGTATAACTCCTAGTGTTTTCAAAACATAATTTTTATTATGCTTTTGATTTATATGGAAATTCTAGTATATATTGTTCATATCTTTCATAAAGCTTTTTGTTTCCTTTGCAACATTTGAAAGAGTCAAGTAATAAAAGGTTTGTTTGTTCCCCTGCACACATTGTAAACATGCATATGATTAGATTCTCTTCCAGTTCTTTGGAGAGGGCTTCGGTAACTACTATTTTAGGAGACAGTGAAGCAGCTTTACCTTTTGAGGTGTTAGGCTATGCCTAGGCTAGTGAAAAAGCCTATCGGGTGTAAATTCCTATGCTTGCCTAAGTTCTTAGCCTTGTTACAGGCATGTAAGACATTTACCCAAATTGAATCTTTTCTGACATAAACCGTGATAGGTAAGGATAAGGGTACCTTGCCAGCTCTTTTCGAACTCAATGAAAAATTCAAGAACCTATTTAGATGTCTAACTTAAACTTCATGTAATGAACTATAAGGGTCTCACTTAGCTAGAACCATACCTGATTTTAGCAATTATTGAACAAGGTAGACATGAGGGAACGCTTCTCATGTTTTCTTTTCTATTTTATGTTTAGAGCATGTAAATCGGGTGATGATGATTGAACATCATCATTTATGGCAAGATCTTTGTTTCACCTCAAAAAGTGCTATCATTATTTTAATTCAGATATCAAGTGATGATGAATGAACATAGTCACTCATAATGCGATTACTTATTTTTGCCTTGCAAGTCATATGTATGGCCTTAAATACATGGTGTAGACATGTAGGTTAGGCAACGATGTTCATACATCATTGCCAACAAGAAGGCCTATTCATTTGCCCTAGTCGTCATTATAATGCCTTAAAGGTCCACTTAAAGCATAATTTTTCTTATATTAATTCTTAGTTTTCTAGGCTAACCCATTTTTCTTTATACACAAGGTAATGATGGACAGAATTCTGCAACCCATAATAAGATTGATTAGTTTTCCTTAAAGCACCATAATGCATTAATTTTATTTTATTTTAGGGCATTTTTTTATGATAGACTTTTTATATGTATTTGTATTTTCCTTTGACATTATGTTAATTTCATCCTTGCACCCATTCATATATGTGCATTCATACGTACATTCATAGCGTGCTTTTCATAACAATAAGGGGGTGGAATGAGGTTTTTCTTGGATTTATGAGTTCTTTAAAAGAATTCTCTTTCAAATCAGGAGTGTCAGATAATCAAGCATTATTAACCATGGGAGATTAATTCATAGCATGCCTAAAAAAGATGCCGCAAAGTCATCATGAAGCCCATGAGGCTATGATGAAGTGACAAGAGGAGTAATGTTTAAGGAAGTAATGTTGGCTAGAGAAAAAAAGTCTGAAATTCTAAATCTAAGAACTAAAGGAATGAACCTAATACTAATACTAGCTTATTTGGGGCAAAAGCGAAACCACCTTAAGGTACTTAACATATGGGAGCTAGTCTTATAATAAATATTCATGTTGACCTTAAAGCTCACTAAGGGGTAATAGGTTTAAGACCATACCCTAGTTTGGATAAACTAATGGTTACAAACCTCGATGAAACTTGGGGGGTAAAAAAATCTCAAGCACAAGTCTCGAAAAAGAGTTAAAACTTAAGAGTGAAAAAGGATAGTACCAACTCCTTGAAAAAAGCCTCAAAACAATAGAAGGATTCAAGGACTTTTGTAGTGTTGATATAGATAAGTTAAGCTTGGTACCAAATTTAATCCTCCCTCCTAAGTTTACGATGTGAGATTTTAAAATGTTCAGTGGTACCATATCTCTACAAGCCCACATCAAAATGTCTATAAGAAAAATGACTAGGCGTACACATAATGGGAAGCTTCTAATTTACTATTTCCAAGAAAACTTGTCAGAATCAACAACATGATGGTACAGTAACATAAATCAGAGTTAGGTATAGTGCTGGTTGGACTTGGTTAATGCTTTTCTTCCAACAATATAAGCATGTGATAGATTAAGCATTCAATTGATTGTTTCTCTAAAATACAGAGAAAAAATCCACTAAAACATTCACACAGTATGACTAGAGATAGAAGAACGTAGCGACCCAAGTGCAGTTACCTTTGTTAGAAAAAAAGATAGCATCACTATATCTAAAAAAACTATGAAAGCCATTCTTTGATAAACTCATAAGTAGTGCTACATAGAACTTTGTTGATGTAATGGTCTCTAGCAAAATGATTAAGAATGCCATAAACAAGAGAAAGATACAAGTTAATGATGAGCCTATTATGGAAAAAAGACTGAAGAAGAAATTCATACTGTCTTCTAGATGAACCAATCATTTATAGATCCTGATCAGTATCAATGCCACTCTTACGAGATATGTTACCCTATCATAAATAGTGCATCCTAAGATCTTTTTTAGCTAATGCCTAAATTTACACCAACTAAGCCAAGTACTTAGGAAAACAGTCATAGTAGATGCAAGAAATGAAATCTGAATTAGGTTAAGCAGATTCCCATACCTTATGTCGAGCTTTTTACCTTAGCTATCAAAGATCACCTCTCAAAACCTATCAAAATTGAGTCTCTGAAACCCAATATCCTGATTGGTACGATGTCAACTAGTATTATGATTATCATTTCAGTAATCCAGGTTATTCTATAATGGACTACCCTAATTTTAAGTACAAAGTTTGGGACATCATCAAGGCTGAGAAGTTGAGCTTCGAAGAAAGGAAAGCCAGATGTTAGTGATGCGTATAATAACAGGAGTTAAGCATTAAGAATAACTAGGTTAAAAGAATGGGTGCATGCCATAATAAGTGGTGTAACCCACATTTTAAACCTTTGTCTTTGAATTGACATCATTTTGTGAAGCATGCAGGTTAAATGTTTTGATAAAATACGAATGTTTCCAATAAAAAGCAAAATTTTCAAAAGCATGATGATGAAAAGTCTCGAGAATACTAATGATCAATGTTGAAAATAAGCTTGTACCTTTGTATTTATTTCCCTATGAATAAAACCATGACCATTTGAAAAACCCAATACTTTATGAAAGTAACTTTAAAATTTTTAAACCATGATTCTCTAGGTAAGGAATGATAGAATAAAGTTTCTAATAAAAGTTTCTTTGAAAATCAAATAAATGAGATGTCTTTTTAGGGAATTTAATTTTGGCAATTGGATATGTGCCAAGATTATGCTCAAAATCTTATTTTTTTTTTCAGTTTTTTAAAACATAAAATTTTGTGACCATAACTAAGAAGTGGATAACTACTTATTTTATTGCTGGCATAACTGTAGAACAAAATTTCCCCCATATCTTAACAAAATCTTTGTGTCTTGCTTCTTTTCAATCATTTTAAATGTAGCCCACTACCCATCACTTCATATTTTAAAGAATCGAGCACATAATTTTTCTTGCAAACATGAATGCTTGCATTACTGGATTTCTCATTGGTGATAAACTAAAAGGGAAATATACATTAATTTTTGAAAAAGAAAAAACATAAAAAAGAAAAGAAGAAAAAAAAAGAAAAAAAGAAAAGGAAAAAACATTTTTAAAAAATTAAGTGCAATATCATGTTATTCACTCAAAAGATTT